>WBNQ01036594.1:15143-26455 GCA_013401375.1 Spizella passerina | reverse complement strand
CAAATACAATACAGATATTTCACAAGGACTCCTACTATAGAAAACCACAGGTAACATTAAACACTGAGACCTCACCTATCTCAGTAAATCCACGGGGTGAAAATGCTTGAAGATTCAGGAGGAAATGGAAAACATTATCATGCATGCTTGCCCTGCTCTTATTTATGGCTGCTGCTCAAGACAGGACATCTTTTATTTGATCCAGTACTGTTAGGTACTAAAGTGGTGTAACAGGAAAACAGGCTGGAGAGATGCTACAAACACCACCATGCCACTGCCTACTAAAAGTACAATCCACATGGAACACAACAGTTTATTAAAATGCACTTCTACGTGTAATGAAACTTGGCGGCAACATGACAAACCTGAACTGGCCTCAGTGACAGATAAGACAGTGTTCTGTGGGCTAAAGGGATTGCTGAAAGGAATTGTGCACACAGTCAGACCAATAAAGCAGTCTCTAATATCAAATATCAGCTGCATAATAAAGTCCAAGTTTGGCTTTTATTTTAAACTGAATGCTCATCATCTCCAGCAACAACCCCATTTTCCTCCTGTTTGCGTCTCTCTCCCACATCTCTTGATGATCCACTTTGGCTTCAGCCTAACTGAAGACAGTATATCCATCAAAAGGGCTCTCCTATTTCCATCTCTAAAGGAAACTGAAGACTGAGGCAGTGTTAATTAGTTTTAATTCATGTTAGTGTACAGAAGGCAATGAAACTGGCAGAGGAACAGGGCATCACTCTAACACATGGGGAGCTTTGCTGCCACTGGCTTCAAATGAGGATTTTTTTCCTCTTGGGAGCCTTGTGCTCACAGCACTTCTAACTTCAGTGTTCTACAGTTTGCTCTACTGCTCACAGAAAAGTCCAGGTTCATGTTCCCTCAGATCTCACTCTGCTTTGGCATTTTTATATCCTGAGAAATAGGTACAAATATTAGCCAGGGAAGAGCATTGTTTTGTCTCTGATCAGAACGTTAAAAGAAAATTTACAGTAGAAACACTATGGTGGTGTCCCTTAAAGCACATCACAGCAAAGCTGTGTTTTCAGGGGCTAAGGAAAAAGAAAGTCTTCCTGCTACATGTCTTGGTTTTCTGCATAATATACCAAAGATTCAAAGTAACTCCATTCAAAATTTAGCTACTTTGACAACGCTGTTGATGCCACATCTCTTCTTGCTTTGGTGATATTCTTCAAAACTTAGAGATGTTGCCAAGTTGCCTAATTTCTTATATAACAGGGCAAAAATTAAGGACTCCTTTAACCTCATCTGTCTTTGCAAAACTACATCAATTTACACTGACTAAATTTGACTTACAACTCAGCACTGCTCTCTCATATAGCTCTGAGATTTCTGAACAGATCTTATGAATATTTTCAAAATTTCATTAAGTTTCTGGTCCTTATTATTCTTCACATCTCATCTGTGCTGTATCACTAGGATATTATCAAGCAGAATTAGATTCCAACAGCTTGACATTAACGTATCATCACAAAATGTTCCCAGATCTGGTGTTACCCTATTCTCCAGGTAAAATCAAACGAGTTGCGTAGCAGAGGGGAATTAGGCTTGCAATCTCAGTGCAACAAAAACAAAAATTCCTATTTTCTTTGTCTTTCTAACTCTGAGATGTGTGTACAAGTAATCTTTTGGAGCAGATCCCCCAGAAAACCATTCTCCAGTCCTCCAGCACACAAGCTCTGAAAAATAACACGGCTAAAGAGAACTTGTCTGATTTGCCTCCTAAACACAATGCACTCTTGTTTTTCTTCACTCCCACTTCAGTTCCACACAAAACTTTTTCTTTCCAGCAGCATAAAAGTGAGTACATCTTTTTCTGTCATACATGGAATTTTTAGCATACTTTTAAATAATTCAGTGAGCAGAAAGGGGAATATTACATGGCTTGTTCATTTATTGCCAGTTTTTAACTTGCTCTTCCTTTTCTGAATATCCTCCATACACCTGCCTGAAGTACGTACAAGAAATCACAGAAGGAAAAAGTTGGTTCCTTTTCAGATCTCAAGTCTATCCTCTGCTATACTGTCATTTTTTAACACTTAAAAGAAAAAAAAAAGTGTTTTGAAAGTAAAAAGAGATGTCCTGCTGTTGGAAAGCAAGAAGCACCCATGTGGTCAAACTAAGCAATATTTGTTTATGAAAAGCTAATACAATTGGAAGAGTTGTTTGCCACATGAAGAAAATGACAGATACAAAGCTTTGAAAGCAGTCTTAATAAAGCCCCAGAATGCCTCATACAATCAGAGGCGGAAGGACTGCAAGAAGCTTAAAACCAGAAAAAAGGTGAGTGGATTCTAGGTAACACTGACAGCTTGAAAGTTATCAGTATTTCCAAAGGAAAATTCCTCATCTCACTTCACTTAGTGTCACCCATGACCAAATGCAGTAAGAAATAAACCAAACTTTGCACTATTCTTTCATCCTCCCTCCCTCCCCTTCCCTGATACAGGGGTCTCCTCGAGCCAGGTCTCATGAGCTCTTGGAGACCTATATCACACCCAAGACAGCTCAGCTACCCCAGATGGCATAAAATCAGCAGCATGGCCCTTGTGGGTTCTATTTTTAATGACAGCACACAGCAGAGAGCAGGGGTGTTCTGGGGAGTAAAACATGGTGGCTATCACCATTCCAAAAATAACATTTCTATTTTAGATCGTTTGCCTGAGGCCACTGCTAATTGCAGATCGGAGTGGAATGTCTCCCTGGGAATCCACGGGCAAGAAACTTTTTTTCCCCCTCTTTTTGGAAGGTGGAATATTAATTGTGGCTGCAGCAGTAGAAANTTCTGCTGTGAGCTGTTTTCACTCTTTGGCCAATCAGTGCCAAGCTGTGTCAGACTCTGGTGAGAGTCACAAGTATTATCTTTTTAGCCTTCTGTAAGTGTCCTTTCTGTATGCTTTAGTATAGTTTAGTATAGCTTTAATATAATATAGTCTTTAATATAATATAGTGTCATAAAATAATATAAAATAATTCCTCATCATTCCTCCCTGCCATGGGGATCCCTGCAAATACAATACCCCAACATCAGTCCCTGTGGTTGGCCACCCTCAAATACACACAGAGATAAAAAACCTCTGGGCATTTACACATCACTTCAGCAGCACAAAGCACTTTTACAAACAGCAGTTGTGCCCCTGCTACAGAGCTGTGAATTTACAAACAGGATCTATTAGCACTCTGTGTAGATACACTGAGAAAAGTGAGTTCTGCAAAATCCTTATGACAATAAAGAAGTCAAGAATGAATTCAGAGCATTATGAAGCCACCAAAAAAAAAAATTCCAAGATCACAGTAACTGCATTTACTTGAAGCAGCTGCTGTCGAGCTCCTCAGCTGAAATTAAAAAGTGATAATAAGAAATTATTATGAAACTTAGAAGGGAAAATTCTCATGGTTTAGGGTAATTTTAAGACTCATTTGTTGCCTACAATATAATCTTGAGCAGTATTATTCCACATATTTTGTAATTTGAAAATATTGGAAGACAGCAACTTCCCTCAGCCTCCTATTTCACCAGCAGCATCTCCTTGTGTATTTCAGATATTTGTGCTGCAGCTCCTCCAAAGAAAAACAATGCACGTGACCAAAGGATGTGGATCCAACCATGCCTCAGCTTCCCATGTTTCTGTCTCCAGCTGACTGCTGCTAAGGAATGAAACATCTGACCTTGCAATGAGAACTCCAAAGCTGTTTTCAAACTCAGGGCTACCTCTGCAGGGTTTTTTTCATCCCCACAGCAAGTGTCTTACTCTCTCTGCAAGTGGGCATTCAGTGCTTTTACTGACCATAGAGCAATTAGGACATATTTATACAACCAAAAGGAGGTAATCTGCTTTAATTTCTTGAAAGGGAAGGACAGGGATAACAGGTGAGGAAAGAAGTGAATACTGACCTTGTCAAAATTTCTTTTTTTTCCCCAAAGCAATGAAAAAACCCATGCTTTCAGAAAAATATGGGGTTGAGCCAACAAATATAGCATTTGCATAATAAGTCCCAGCAGGCTACACACTACAGAGTAAATTACTATTGGGAAATACTCCATATAGATGATAATTTTTCTGACTACTCTCTACAGAACAACTCAAGAGTAGAGATGCATAAATGTTGTCATTATTCATAGAAATTATGTATACATCTCCACAGATGAAAAGAAACGCAAGGAAATACACGAAAAAATGTGCATATTATAAGGAAAAACATTATATGTTTACACAAATATAATCTAATACCTGTATAGTACAATCGTGCAATATATGTATTAAAATTATATGTAAATATTTAGAGATACACCATATATAGGAGCACTATATATTAAATATAAATAAAATCTGTGGGTAACATGATGAAAATTGATGTGAAATTGCAGTGCTACAAACAGTTGTTTTCTAGGCAAAAGCCTGGCAGGTAAAAGGCACCAAGCCCCAAGAAGCCTTTAAAAAAGAACCAGTACGTTTTTTCACACCATCTCATTAGATTAGCAGCGTGAAAAACTGCAAATAGAGAAAAGGTTGAATATGGAAATCAATAATTTTTGTCAAAACAATAAGGACAGACTGTCAGGCTTATGGAGTAGAGCTGCAGCTCGTTGTATTAACTCAGACATTCTGCTGTCAGTGTCCAGTGACACTGAAAACAAGGATTGACTTGTCTTCCTCAGCCCTGTCAAAGACTGGCTGTATTTTACCTAATCCCACTGCAAACCTTTGGGAAACATGCTTACAGCACCTCTTTTTGCAACTCCAAGTCTGAGGGAGTCAGCTTTTCAGCAAGTCAAAGGGATTACAGTATAATTCATCAGAACATCTAATAAATAAAAGATTTTTAAAAAATAAACTACACATCCCTTCTTTAAGCCTCCAATGTGAATTTATAAATATCTTCCATTATAGTTATCACAAAACATCATCAGCCTCAAGCTCAAAGCACAGATTCAGTCACCACATGACAAAACAGTTCAGGAGTCCAGATGGAGTTTTCCATTGCATTTTCTCTCTGAGCAGTACCTTGACAGTAGGTGCTGCCTAGCATGGCCAGTTTAATTCCTGTTACAATCTCATGCAACTCCAAAGACTTCTGAATGACTTGTGAGAAAATCTTTTATGCATGTAAATCTCAAGGATCAGTTTGAACACTGCTCCAAATTTACACTCATCATATCTGGGAAGACTCTCATCTCTGCAACTGTGGAGGGAAATGAGAAGACCGTGTCACCCTTCACACTCCCCTCTGAAAAATCCAACAAACCCATCCTGACATTTTCAATTAATCCCCTCTTTGCTCAGAAGCTGAAAAACCACCAGTCATAATCCAATAGGGAGTTTACTACTAGTCTTCAAATGCAGACTGTGGCAGCTTTTGGGAGCTCTCTAATCCTTAGCTGAGAGTCAAATATTATTTGAGTGAAAAAATAAGCTGATTTTCATCTTACTAATTACTTAGCAGAAATTTTGTCCAAAACCTAATGCTACTGGATGTGCACTAAAATTTTTACAGAAGCTGAATAGTTTGGATTTTTTTTTTTTTTTTGCTTTGTATTGAAATTTCCACGATCCAGAACTGAAAAAAGTTAAATAGTAATGTCTGGCAAGAAAAACTTCACCTCTTTTGCAGAAAGTTCTTTTTGCTCTAACTTCAAAGTCTACCATCTAATATTTCAAATAAATACAGTAAGAAGAATCCAACATCCTAACTACTACTGCTTTACAGATGTTGAGCACTAAAAAATTGTCTGATCATTTAAAACTATTTTTTTTAAATTTACACATGTCAAAGTCTATAAAATGAGAAAGAACAGGTATTGTCAGGATTGTCTTTATAAAAGTCTTTTTTTTTCCTTTTTGCCTCTTATTAAATATCTTTATCTAGCAAAAACTCAAATAACTTGTCAAATATGTGCTACTGGTTTTCACTCTGGTTGAGATTCTGGTGTCATCAACCAATTCCTTTTTTTCTAATATCCAGTGCAGGTCTGGGAGGACTTCTTTTGATCATAGTTTTGTTTTGAAACACGGTGTAATTACAGCTTCCAATGAACTTGGTTGTGGCTTCACTCCATAATACATCTTAAATAGCTATAGAAGAACACAGAATTTCCAGCTCCTTACCTGTGACACCACTCTATTGCTTTTCAAAGCAACACAATTTTCCAAAGAACACAATGGTGAAGGAATGCAGCAGTGGGGAGCTAAAGAAAGCCAGGGATGGAAGGCCCTCCCTCTCTCCTAAGTCTGTAGGAGACCTGTGACAGGTGAGCCCCCCTCCATCCTTCCTGGCAGCCAGCCTGTGCTCACAGGAATTGCTTTCAGACAAAGGGACACTGGAGTGGACTGTGCCTTCCCAGGCCAGCCTGGCCCTGCCCACATGCAGCTCCTGCAAACAGCAACAACCAAGTGGCTCCAACACCAACCACATTCCTCTGGCTTCCACCCCGCATCCCAGCCTGTTCTGCTTGGAAAATACTACAGCCCTGGCCACAACTGAGCCTTTTCTCCTTCTTTTCCGGGTGACTCTGCCACAGGGAAGTGTTGTTATATTTCTAAAGTCTCATACCTTCTCAGTGATATTTCTTGGGGGCAGTTCTTCACAGCACAGACTGCTTCTGCTTCCTAGTCAGGGCTCCTTCCAGGCTCTCCCTGACTGGCCAAGCCCACCCCCTTTTATCCCAGTTATCTTCACTAGCTACAGCTGCAGCCCATCAAGAACAACCAGGGCTTATCAGGGCAAGGCCTATATACAGATATTCAAATACAATACAGATATTTTACTAGCACTCCTACTATATTTCCCCCTTTTCTTTTTCTTACAGCGACAGGTTTTCCATGTTCTACCAACAATTATATACTACATATATTTTCCCAGCTCTCAACTGTACAATACAATACAACTAGGACTCCTACTATAGGGAAGTGACAGCAAAGCAGGGCAGAGCCAAGCTGAAAAAACAGACTGAACAATTCCAGCCTTAGCATGTCAGGCACACATTTCAGACTGCAGCAAAACCCAGGAGCTGTCAGTGCCCACTGTTGTGGATCGAGCTGCAAAGCTTAGCCAGGAATTGGGTTGGAGTTACATAAACCCTAATTCAGAAAGGATTTCAGCTCATTGTCTGCTCCAGCTAACACAATTACAGAAGCAGCTTTGTCAATACACTGCAAAGATTTATTATTTGCAAACGTTCCTGCTTCATTTACAGCCGGACGGGAATTAGGACAGAGACAAACGATGCCCACTGTGCAGGCACAGCTTCCAAAGGAGATGAGCAGTGGGGAGGAGTCTGGGTTCCTGCTGACACACCATGGATGGCGAGGGAGTGGAACCCTCCCAAACTCACAATGGGGAAAAGGAAAAACACATGCTGCTTCCCCAAGAGATGTCAGCAATTGCTGTGCTGACTGAAATGAAAGCATAACTTGGTAAAGATTTTAGTTAAAGCTGCTGTAAAATTCTACAATAACTGGCCAGTCACCTTAAACCACAGAAGCATTTCAAGCAACTGATTGATTAAAAAAGCATGAAGAACAAAGAACCCCTATGACATCCTCATCTTGCATTGGTTTGCATGTTTCAGGAGCATGCAGTTACACATAAAGCATCTGAGGAAAAGCTCTGGGCTCTGACATTATGACCTGCTGGCCAGCTCACCTTCTTTAACATTGTGAAAAATGCGTGTTTTATGATTGGCTTCTCACAAATATTGAAATGAATGTTATATGTGTTATGTTAGGAAGTTATGCTGTATTAATTTTCTTAAGTAGAGTGTTTAATATACATTAGGTTATAACAAAATGTTAAAACAGCAACTATGCTGTGTAAGATATTTTTTCTAAAGAAAGGACTTGCACTGAGATAGCAGCCACAGGACACCTGAATCTTTCAGAGAAAAAGAATTTATTGCTCCATTATCAGGAGAAACTAACTTCTTCCTGCCTCACTCAGTCCTGAAGACACCGTCAGGATTCAGAGGAAGAAGCTGGCACTGCTCAGACAAAATCCTGTGTTTGAATGGAGTTTATGCATCATGGATGAGGTGTATGAATATGCAACAGGCTGTTGCTGTTAAGGGTTAATCCTCTGTTAACATGGGTCCTTTTTCAGGCTTGTGCTGCCCAGAAAATGTACCCAGACTGTAACTCTTTGTTTCTATTGTCTCATATTGTCCTAATCCAAATTGTCCAAACTATTACTACTCTAATTATATTGTTATTTTTATAACCATTTTATTATTATTAAACTTTTAAAATGTTAAAAACAAGTGACTGGCATTTTTCAAAAACATCTACATACCTACTAGCCCACAGAAAAGCTGTCTCACCACTGAGTGGGAGAAGGATCAATCTCAACTTTAGCATGTGTTACTGGACTTTGTATGACAAAACTCAGCATCTCAAGTTCTCCACCTCTCACTTGTTCAAGATCCTGTTTATTCCAGAAGCTGAATTCTGCCTGTCCTGAGTTACACAGACAAGAGCTTTGGAGAAACCTTTCAGAATTAGGTGAGATAAGGCGTCAAGCCAAATAACTTTGATACTCAATAGATATAAATACTCAAATCCATAATTCTGTTCTGTCTCACATAAGTTGTTTAAAAGCTATTTGGACTAGGAGAGAAGTACTTGTACTGTCTTATGGAAATGTACAATTGACTCATAGTCACAGGGTTTGCCTGATGAAAGAGACATCTGAAGCAGAATTTTGTTAAGTAGGTTCTGTTAAAAGTTAAAAAAAATATACCTGAAAATATCATTTATACCCATTCAAACTACAGGGGCTGAATCAGGATTCAAATACCTTCAACCTTTGGCACATCTGAAACACACAGCATTGCTATTTCTAGATACTTCCAAGTGCTGCTGGTGTTCTACACATTTTCACACACCTGTGGAAGACATAGGAATCATTAACTAACACAGAGTGCTGGGTAGGACAGGAGCTGCTCACAGCAGTTTGCCTTCAAGTTTCACATCTGTTACATTCCAATAACTGACAGGCATGAAAAACAACCTGGCATGTCTCTCATTTGGGGTGGGATATGCTGCAGGAACACACTCACTCTTACAAAATGCATCAACACATTTACAACAGGACTCTTGAGGATTCTTCCTCAAAATGCAAGATACTTGTTTTTTTTCTTAACTGTAGGTGAATCAGTATTCACATAGTAAACTGTATAATTACAAATAAAGTCTCTCACTCTCCAGTACTGGTCATAACACCACAAGGAGATTTGCTTGTAGCATGCAGAAAAATCCTGTTTAGTCATTACATCTTTTGTGGTATTTTCCAGGTTCCCTCATGGCAGGAAGGAAATGATGGATCTGACTCCATGTTATTAGAAGGCTAATTTATTGTTATTATCTATATTATATTAAAGAATGCTATACTAAAACTACACTAAAGAATAGAGAAAGGATACAGACAGAAGGCTTAACAAGATACCACTGAAAAACTCGTGACTCTCCAGAGCCTCGACACAGCTGGACAGTGATTGGTCATTAAGTAAAAACAATTCACATGAAACCAATCAAACAATTCACCTGT
Organism: Spizella passerina; assembly: GCA_013401375.1. Taxonomy (NCBI): domain Eukaryota; kingdom Metazoa; phylum Chordata; class Aves; order Passeriformes; family Passerellidae; genus Spizella; species Spizella passerina. Next base: position 16,888 of record WBNQ01036594.1, on the reverse strand, counting down.
TGGATAAACAATCTCCAAACCACATTCCAAAGCAGGAAAACACAGGGGAAGTGAACCAGATAATATTGTTTTCATTTTTCTCTGAGGCTTCTCAGCTTCCCAGGAGAAGAAATCCCAGCAAAGGGATTTTTCAGAAAATGTGACAGTGACAATCTTTCCTGCTCTTTTCCAACCAAAACCACATTTAACAGACTTCTGAGCAGCCAGAAGACTTGAAGAGTCTGAGTGGCAGTGTGAAAACACAGAACTGAGAGAAGAGGCAAACTAACCAAAGTAATGGCACACCAGTGGGTCCCTTCAGGGTATCACATAGGAATTTAGCATTCTCTCATGAAACAAGCCAAAGCTGCACAGGTGGGGATTTTAGGCAGACAGATCAAGGACTTTAAGAGTTCATGGCAGAACACACATGCAAACCTAAGACAGTCTTTCTGTCATCCCCTGAACCAATCTTTGGGGTTCTGTTTTTGGACCTTCGAAATTCTTCAGAGGAAGGGGGAAGAAAATGGGATTCCCTGGATACCTCTGAGAAAAACAGAATGACATGTAAGGCAGCTGTGGGAGTATTAGCAAATCCTGAGAATAAAGATAAAACAAGAAAAAGTACACATTTCTTTGAGCCTTAGAAGAGTCTGGATTTAACTCAGAGGAAAGAAGGGAGAGGGCTCCCAGTCAGTGTAATAAAATGCTACACTAACTGAGCTGCAAAGCCATGAAAATTGGATTCTGTTCACATCAAATCACACTAAATGTGCATTTCACCACGGGATGAAGTTCAGGTGCTTAATATACAAAGCAATGGCATTTTTTGAAATTGTATCTGTACACTGACTACTCATTTTTAACACATTTTCACTACCTTGAAAGGTAGCACTAAAAGAGAGTAACACCTTGAAAAAACTAATGTGTTCAAAACATGAGTAAAATATCTTCACAAAGCTTTGACTGCATTTTAATTTCAATATTCCTCTATGACCTGTGGTGTCAGGCACATGAACATATTCCAGGTATAAGATGCAGCTTATTAGTAGCAAACTACTCCAGTGCTAAAAAGCATAATAAAAGAAATCTGTTAGTAGTAAGTAACAATGAGAGAAGTGTTGGTAAGAAAAAAACCAAATCTTCAGATTAAAGAGTTGAGAAAGTAAACTCTTGTTTCAGAAATAGGAAAATATGTTTCTCAGAATGCCACAATGTTGATGGAAGTTTTAGGATACCAGGATTTCTGGTGGAAAAGGCCTTATAAATAAATGGGAGACGATCACTGAACTGTGGATGATGGAGTTCTGGGGCATGGCAGAAATTCATTAAGCTACCAGAAGTCAGGTTTTCCCTTCAAGTAGTTCAACCTTTGGGATCAAGCTGCTTGAATTTACTCTCAAAAATGTTAACCTCAGTGCTTACTGGTGTCACAGCTATTTTGAAATAGGGATCAGCAGTGCCCAGAGATAACACCAGTGCAGAATAAACACCTGCCAGCTAAACTGACAGCCCTTCCAAGAGGCCTCTGGACACCAATCCCACAAGAGCCAACAGCGGCCGAGTTAAGCTGGAGGTTCACAAATTGACCAAGTGAAGACCTACCTCTCAGCCTGAAGGCTCACTGTCTACAAGGTTCAGGAAAGCAAATTATATTATTATTTTTTATTAATTATATATTATTATATATAAATATAATATGTTATATAATATGCTACAATGTGATATGAATATAATAAAATACAATAGCATATAATAGATATTAT
>WBNQ01036594.1:0-14962 GCA_013401375.1 Spizella passerina | reverse complement strand
AATAGTAAAAACTCGTGACTGACCAGAGAGTCCGACACAGTTGGCTGGGATTGGTCATTAATTAAAAACAATTCACATGGCACCAATCAAAGATGCACCTGTTGGTGAGCAACCTCCAGACCACAGTCCAAGCAATCAGATAATTATTGTTTGCATTTCTTTTCTGAGGCTTCTCAGGAGAAAAATCCTGGTGAAGGGATTTTTCAGGAAATATCATGGGGACAGTACTGAGTAAATTGGTGCAAAGCAGTCACATTCCCATGCAGTGACTCCAACTGTTCTGAACTTCCCCTTAGCATTTTTAACTAAATAAATAGTGACATCAAATTAAAAAAAAAAAGAAAATAAATCAGTTTGAACTAAATGAGCAAATCTTGTACAAAATCATAACATGGAAGTGACAGGATTAGGGCAGGAGTCCCTGCCCTCTAATCCTCTTTGTTAATCAATTCCTTCACCACAGGTAAAATGAGGCCCCACTTCTTCAATCAACTCTTCTCTGAGACACCACTCACTATCTACTTAAATATTTAGTCAAAGCTATTGAGTTTTACAAAGGTAAAAGGGTTAGAGGGCAGCAGAGAGGTCAGCTGCAAGGTCCTGGGGCAAAATTCCAGTATTCCAGAAATTACTACCAAAGTAAGATAAATGTACAAAGAAATAATGTCTTTAAGCCAAATAAATGCCATTTTGTGTATCTTTTTAAACAAAACAAGCTTCTAAATTACACACTGCCTCTTCTGTTTTCTCTATTATTCCCTCATATCATTTAGATTGTAAAAAACCATTAGATTGAGCCCAACCTAATACTGCCAAGTCCACAATTAAACCATGTGTCTGTGGATGCAAAGAGATGTAAATCCAGTAGTCAGTGCAATGATACTGGACCTGGGACACTGCAAAGAGGTGCAAGACAGGAAACAAAGGATTTCTTAATATGGGAACAAGCAAGAGACAATGCACAGCAGATATAGAATGCTTTAAAAACCCAAAACACTTTTTTTTGGGTTCCTCTATGACACAGACATTTAAATGCAGAAATTATTATTATTATTATTAATAATAATAATAACAACAACCAAAGAGAAAGAGTGAGCCACCTGATACACTCCCTCCCTCCTAGCCTCCAGCCCACCAGTTGGCAAAAGAAATTCCTCATCATGCATCAGGAATCCTAACCAACATGGACATGAAACAAGGGGCAGCAGTGTTTTGTCACTCTGCTTATGAAGGAAAGTGCAATATTGTCACTGACTTTATTTAATCTGGCAACATAAAAAAGCATGACTGGAAAAGTCCAGAGCCTTCCACCCATAACGAAAGGAAATAACCTGGAACACCACCCAGAAAGGACTAAACAAGGCTGCCCTGGCAGGGAATGCAACTTCCTTATGTAACCAAAGCAGAAGCTGAATATTTAGGCTTACCCTTATCCTGAGGTACTCTAGCACAGGTACAGTGGGGCACACATCCACCCTTTAATGAAAATAAATGCCAAAGCATGGCTTTTCTTTGGGGAAATAGAAAACAGCTCAGCCAGCTGTTTAAACACACCTATGGTACATAAGGGTTAACTTCCTTTTGCTTTCTCATCTCCTGCTCTGCAGGTTTGTTGATTCTGGTAAATCAGGACTCAAAAGCAATGCTGAATAATGTGGGCAAAATATGCAGCTGTTTTAGAAACCTGAGATAATTTCATTAATAACAGCTTACATTTATTTATAAAAGTATACCTGCAGAACAAAATCCTAAATAGAAAAACAAATGCCACTGTGCTATTACTGCCTACTTTCTTATGGCTTGGTTACAGCAGTCAAAAATATCCACTGTAAGGGTGGAACAACATCAACCACAAAAACCCTACACGGCAAAAACATTCTGTGCTTCTAATAGGTTGCTATGGAAATATTTTTTCTTTTTTAATATGGAAGCAGCTTCACGTACCCAAGCAGAAGATTGGTTGCTCAGACATTACTTGGAGAAGCTTCCTCCATTTACAGAATGGTAATAGGCTAAAACCCTAATTTAAAAAAAATCCCCCAAAAACCTCTTGTAAGTTGATATAAATAAATACAAGTCTAAATTGACAACTGAGAAAATAAAGCAGGTGAAGACATAAGTTACATTCCAGGAAAAAAAATGGAATTTCATCAGTCAGAAGTTCTGCAGTTTGGTAGGAATCTGTGAAGTTCACAATAAAAAATTTCTCAGCTTAGTGCAAACTGTGCATTTCAAGGTTTTCAAAAAAAATAAATGGAAAATCAGATAACTCACCTTGGCAGGAATCATTTCTTTGACTGAGAGTACTTCAGCAATGCTCAGATACATGCAGAAGATTTAGAAAGCAATAACAAAACAAGCCCACTTCAGTACAATTATGGTTTCACAACACAGGATAGCTCAAAGGTGGAGGGATGTGACAGCAATTAAATGTACCAACCCCAGAGTGCAGAGACTCAGATTCAATTTGCAGCACTTTCACAGACACCCTCAGGCACACATCTGCCCCCATCCATCTCTGCTCCCCATCACAAAAAGTGCAGTGAACAGCACCTTCCCATTCCAGGGCAGGGCTGTGAGGGCAAACACTGCAAACATGAGAGACACTCAGACATCACAGCAGTGGGCAATTGTGATAAATAAGAAGCATGACTAGGCCAATATTCAAGCAGCAATCAATTTATTATTTAATATGGTAAAGCATGAGCAATACAGCGCTGGGTACAGTGAGGGAAGTTTTCCATCCAGCTGCACACCCATAGTTGAGGCTTACAGGTATTTATAGGGGTACTCATCAGCAGTTTCTATTCCCAATTTTTACATCACAATTCTATACACTGTTGTGATTTAGTTTTTCTCAGGATGTATCCCAAAAGGAGTATCCCCAGATGGTGGTGGTCTGGTTTCCAAAAGAAGAAACATGAATCCCATCTGGTGAGGTCCAGCTCCCCAGATGTGGGTCAAACCCTTTAATTGCAAGGACTATAAATCTCATAACAATGATGTCCAGCTTCCCTTGGTCGAAACTATTAATCCTTGATTGATGTTCATCTTCCTTTCTCAAACTGCTTTTCTCCGTTTTGTTAAGGCCTGAGATAAGCATATTTCCTTTATATATATTCCAAAGCTATAGTTTCAAGGATACAAGCAATATTCTAAAATTATACTTCAAAAGGTTATTATTGCAGAACTCTTTAAGGCTTAACTACAAGCAAAAAGCAACATCCTTAACACTTTAATTCTAATGCTCCTACATCAACCAAGGTTAATTGTGAACAAAAGAGAGGTTCAAAGGCCTCCTTCCATGCTTTACTTTCCTCAGTAATTATTAGAATTTGTCTTTATAACTGTCCCATGGTCGCTTTCCACATATATCACAATCACAAATACACACATTGCCTGTATGTACCTGACACGAAACACAGCTTTGTATTTCACACAGTGAACAGCACCTTCCCATTCCAGGGACAGGAAGGTATAAGGACAAACACACTGCAAACATGAGATGCAAACATGAGAGGCACCCGGAGATCACTGAACAGCACCTTCCCATTCCAGGGCAGGGCTGTGAGGATAAACACACTGCCAACATGTGAGGCACCCACAATCACAGCAGTGGGAGCAAACACATCCCCAGGCTGGCAGAGGAGTCAGTGCTGTGCACACACAGCTCCTCTCCTTCCTACACCTCTAACAGCTGAGCAACACCGTGCCTCGAAAAACAGGGCACAATTCCACATTGTCCAAGTTTCCAGCATCTCCTGAATTACTCTGGGCGGTCCCACAGCAGGGCAAATTTGGGAGAGAACCCCCAAGGGGCTCCTCTGGGAAAGCAGATTCATTTCACCCCTCACGCCCAACCGGTCTGGGAGAAAATAGCTCCTTGGAGAAAAGTAGAAAAAACCCTGTTTATTAAACAATAAAACCTAAACAATATTAAACACTAAAACCCCTTGTTGCTCCAAGAGAAATGACAGACTGAGAAAGTCCCTCCCCGGGTTGCAGCTCAGCTCACTCTGATCAGTCCCTCAGTGCTGGAAATGTCACGGGCCAGGCCCAGCCTGGTGGGCCTCAGGTGCAGCTGCCAGTGCTGCCCTGGGTGTTCAGGCCAGAGCAGGTTAAACAGGGCAAAGAAAAGGGAAAACAACCCCACAGTCCAGGGAACTTCTTTGCCTCAGCTACCTAAAACTAACTAAAAGCAAAGGAGAGCTCTGTCCTGCTGTCTGTCCATCTGCAGACAACACAGTCCAGGAGCGGGAATGTGGAGGAGTGAGCGCAGGCAGTGTCTGAAAACAAACTGCTGCTGCTTCTCTGCCCCTTCACTCTCTGCAACAAGGCTTAAAGGTGCAAAAACTTATTAGTCAGCATAAACAGAACACACAACTGGGGATAAAAGCATCGTAAAGTCAACCCAGGAGACCACCTCACAGCCATGTACTCTGAGAGAACTGGCTGTTGGCCATGCTCCTCTGCCAGCACTTGCTACCCCACAGAGCCCAGGTTCCTCAGCTCTGGAGACATCCTCTGCCTCCCCCATCCCTGCTGAAGGCAGAGTGACATCCACAGCAGTCAGGGACCATTATTGCTTCAGCTACTGCCTCCAAATCTGCTCTTCCACAATACAGCCCTGTCTCCTTTCAGTTAACCTGAACATGGTAGACCAAGCACAGCTGCACTTGCTGCTGACAGATGCCAGGAAAGCTTGTCACCCAGAAGTGACAAGAATCTTCCTGCATTCTCCCTTCAGTCAGCCTGCAAACCTATTAGAGTGCATATTTAATACCCGTTAAAGGCTTTTTAGGAGTTACCCAACAGCAACAAGGTCAAAATCCTTCTCAAGGATCCTGTCTGTGGTATTTTCAGGGTCTCCCATGGCAGGAAGGAAATGATGGATCTGACTCCATGTTCTTAGAAAGCTAATTTATTATTTTATGTACTTATATTAAAGAATGCTATACTAAAACTACACTAAAGAATAGAGAAAGGATACTTACAGAAGACTTAGCAAGATATGAATTAAAAACTCATGACTCACCAGAATCTCAACACAGCTGGACTGTGATTGGTCATTAAGTCAAAATAAGACACATGAAACCAATCAAACAACCACCTGTTGGTAAACAATCTCCAACCACATTCCAAATCAGCAAAACACAGGAGAAGCAAATCAGATAATTATTGTTTTCCTTTCTCTCTGAGGCTCCTCGGCTTCCCAGGAGTAGAAATCCTGGCAAAGGAATTTCTCAGAAAATATGACAGTGACACTGTCTTATCTACTAGTGAAAGATATTTTCTTTTGATGACTCCTTCCCACCCTTCACTGGTGGTGTGGAACAATGGAACAAATACAATGGAAAAATACCAAGATTTCAATGGGAAACACGAAACACCCCACTCGTATACTTACGGAACATATGGACATTTTTTTCAAAGCCACTCACAGATATCTGATGATATAGCTACTATGAAGCCTACTACATTTAAACACCTTTTTCACCTGCCTTTTCTCATTAGAAATGGAAAACCTGCACTAAGAGAACAACTGCATCAAATTCCAACACAGATCAGGAAAAGGAGGTAATGCTTTTGGAAAAGTCAAGTACTGCCTTTTCTTTTTCAAATTACTGCAGACACGTGCAAGATTTAAATTTGCATGTGAAGACATATCAGAGGCAATATATTAATGATTCCTTAACAGCTAGCACATTTCAAATCAAAACACTGGAAAAATATATATGTGATGTCCTAATTACACAGAGCTGTCACCCCAGTAATCCCTGAAAGCAAAGGATTTGGCAAATGAAAATGCAAATAGGTGCAGGAGGGCAGAAGATAGATCAGGCAGTGCTGCTCCTCGGAAGCCCTGGGACCCTGCCCTGCCCTCCTCTGAACTTTCAATTCCGACCAGTGCTTGCAGAAGTTTGAATGTGACTGTCAGAGGAGCTGCCTATCAGTAAAAATGTCACTGCTGCAATCAAACATCCCCAAAAGGCAGAACTCAAGACTCAACTTGCCTCAAAGTACTTCACAACTATACAACAACCACCTGAAACATCTGCTTCACCACAGGAACAAAAAGTGTTACAGGTCTGATTTATAAACTGTATTGTTCCACACCTTTTTTTTTCCTAATTATTGCTTTCCTACAAGGTACTTACAAGCTTTTCTTGCTATTAAGTAGCAAACCCAAAAGTCAGTGGCAGAACTGGCATGTCTAAGATCTGTTCCAGCACTTGTTGAACTACACAGAATTCTTTTCATTCTTGAATAAAAATTCTTGATGACTGAAATTCAATGTAAGTTGGAAACTTTTAAAAGGTAATTTAAGCAGAGTACAGAGATCATGCAGCAGAAAAATCCATGCATGAGACTGTGCAGCATTTTCAAAGAGCAGTTCACTTTTTAAAGCTCCAATGTACTCATTTGTAAGGAGCAGAAGTCTTGGTGATTTAACAGGCATTATGCTCTCCAAAGAAGGTACATCTCTACCAGAGCTGGCTGAAAAAATTAAGAGCCTTAATTAGATTCCAATTACATGAAATGAACCACTAGGTCTTCTCAACTTTGTCATTTTCCCTCAAGATCTAATATCTCAGTAAATCCAAAGACGGGCCTGAAAAAAATGGTGCAGTATACATTTTTGTCAAATAACACCGTATTAGCATATCCTTTAGCCATATGTATCTTGAAATTGATTGCTGGTTGAATACAAACTAAATAATCCTCCTAGCACTGGCAAACTCCAATGCACATTCTCCTGTAGCAAACCAAGACCAGACAAAGGGATCTCTTGTAATTGAAGACGTCACTGCTTTAAAATTTTGTTCAAGGCCTTGGTGCTAATTCCTACAGAACAGGGTTGTCATAAAATTTGCATATCTCTCAGAGGTAAAACCTGCAGGTTTTTTATGATCAACAAAAAGAAACCAAATCCCCAAACTAAGAGTCTTTCAAGTTAAATTTCTTTCAGATACTGAGCTGCTTTCTCATCTCAGCTGTCTCTTTCTACCTTTAATATAATGGGGTTGGTACTAATAATTAACATGGTTCATAGAGCAATTGTTTATTCTGTAAACATGGTTTATACTCACAAATATAATTTGTTTTCACCCCAGACTGACTGTTAGGCTGAAATAGTATTTTTCACTGAATAAAAAATTCTAATAAATTCAAATGAAGAATGACTAAAATGTCTGAAGCTACAGCAGTCAGCAGCTCCTGGCTGCAGTACAAAACTCAGCAGCTACTGGCACTGCAGAACAAAAGTTTGCCTAGTCCTAATTCTTTAACTCTCCTTTTAAAGAGTTATTCTGGCCAAATTAAGGGACATTTTAAAACAAAACAATGTTTCATACAAAAATTCTGGAGAGCAGATGCAGTAGGAGTGATGTGCTGCGCTTCTGTTCACTGTAGCTTTTTTACAAGTTTCCCCTGCAGATCTGTCCCCTGAGATCAGGAGGATGCTCCACTTTCCAGCCTCTTTTGCTGAGATTCAGAGTTTGCCTTCACTACAGTAAGATTTGAAGCTGCACTGCAGCTGAGAAAGATGTCTCACTGAGAGGTGGATTAGCCTGGAGCTTTGAGTCATGACTTCCCAAGCAGGAAGAGGAGCCTTCACTCTGCTCCAGAGCTGCATCAGGCACACTCTCACAGCCCACACACATTTCCCCACCGGGCTGGGCTGCTTCCAGAAAGGTCCAACCTGATGCCATCACAATGGAAAAGATACCTGTACACCTACACATTAACATATTTTGAATAACAAGTTTCAGCACTCACAGTAAAATTTAGAATGATTCCATGGACTAATGTTATGCAATATGGACAACTTAAGTTTTAAATTTTGCCCTGCAATTTACTCTATGGTTCCCACTTGAAACAAAATTATTTGCTAAGCATTTAAATTTAAGGGAGTTTCACTCTGTTGCTTGTAGAGTAAGGTTATGTGAAAATACAAATTTTATCTGGTGGTGACCAGATGCAAGAGGATTTGTAAGGAGACCAAGAGGAAGTGGAATGTTGAGTGATAGATCCAGAAGTACATATTTAAATGTAGAGAATTCCAAACCAAAGATCTACTGTACAATTCTTTTTTTTTTCCTGTTAATTATTCAGAGATGCCAGACAGGATAATATAATGTCAGCCTTAATTTACATGTGACTTAACATGAACTTATACTCCCAAATTCAATGTGTGCGTATGACAGGAAGGGATCCTCAACTCAAACTTTATACTACCTTGAATTTCTTTCTTCTACTTTACAATTCAAATCACTTACCCTACATTTAATCTGCAATTATTTCCTTTGATTGTTCACTGCTTAATAAATCAAGATCATTCTGTTTTGAACGTTCATAAATAAAATATTCATGTAGTCTATACAAAGGGAAGCATTTCTTAGGTTTAGTGCTGTACAATGTCCCCCTTATACAAAAAGTACTCATATTTATATGCAATTTCCTATCACTTCATGAAAAGAGACTGCTTTAAAACTACAAATTAAAAGATCATTCTTTGGGGATGACAGGGATACTTTAATTGAAAGACTTGCAAGGCCAGACCCCAAGAAAACCATGCACAAGGACAGGAAAATGCAGTATTTAAAGAAAGCTGTCATTGCTGAGTCCTGGCTGTTACTAAAGTAAGAACCTGGAGCCTTGGATATAATCTATATATTGCAACATGTAGAGATTTAACTGATTTGCACTCCAGCAATAGCAAGTTTTGGCAGACACTAACTGGGGACATTTGTTTTATTACAAGCACGATTAGGACCCAGGTTTTATTTTTGTGCAATCTTAGCTGCCAGAAGAAAAGTGCCAATTCAGTTAGTAAGAATAGTGGTGACATTTTGCAATCAAATTTCCTTTAAAAAAATATATGTATTCATACCTTTCTTCCCCTTGGCTTCATTAAAAATCAATACCATAAAAATAGTCACACCTCTCAAGCTTTGAATTATTTCCTTAGAGAAGCCACACCCTTCCCAAGCCCATTCTACAAATGGGAAGGATTTGATTTTACAGTTTGCCAAAACTGTGGTATCTAAATAAACCTGATTTTCTCAGCTCATGCCTTGCTTGTTTAATTAAGTGAGGGGTCTGGAAAGGGCACGAGTTTCAAGCTAGAACTGCTTTTACTTTGTCCATAGGGGCATTCATTAGATTTGAACACCAGCTGGAAACTCAGAATTTGTACTTGTTTGCAGGTGTTTCTGGGATAAAAACTTCAAGGGCTTATCATCCATGAATACCTGCAGGCACTGACAGTTAGCCAGCAGGACTTGCTGGAAGGGTGAAGAACAAAAGCAGGAGGAAAAGTGCAGAGGACATTAATCTAGAGAAAATCCCAGGAGACAAGGTCAGTACATCGGTCACTGTCTGCCTGAGGTGAGAAATTCAATAAAGGCAGAGCCCTGTAAATCTCCTGATGAATCTTGGTAACATCTTTCATTTCAATAACAACTTTTATGGCTGGCAGAAGGTAAAACACTTTGCGATAAGCAGCTCTTGGAATGTCCCAGACAACTGCAGTTGCCAGTCTCAAAAAAAAACCCAGAAACAGCTGTTGCCTTGAAATGTCTACCAAAATTTGGCATTTCAACAGGATTTTCCTAGAAAAGCCCCAACTGTGCAGATTAACTTTTTAACACAAGCTGTTTACTTGCATCACAATACTCTCAGGAGTCCCTGTCACATTTTGGGACAATTTTATTCTGTCAGGTATGGCCACATAGGTGAAGAGTCCTTAATTCCATAGGCAAAGGGCATAATATATTTCTGGACAAAAACCTTTTACTACCACTTTCTTCCACCCAGAGCTCAGGAAGAGCCTGTGCTGCTCCAGCGCCACCAAACCAAGAAATTCAACAAATGCTCCTTATCAGAAGTAGAATTTAAACAATATAGTTCACTCCTAACCATCATGACTGATCTAATGGTATTAAGAGTTTGGAACACCATGAACTGAACTAATTCTGTACTGAAGAAAAAAAAAAGTCAAAGGCTGCAAACTCACAGAAGTTTTAGACTGGACTTTTGATGGCAATCACTGAACAATCACCTGCCCTGCAGCCACACATAAAAAGCTCATAGAAGAGTCTAAAACTTAATTTGAATTACATCATTTTCTGATGTCCATAAATGAAATATTCTTATCAGATAATGAATGAATCCTATAACCAGGAAAAACCTCCTTTATGAGATAACATACCATATGCTGTTTCACACACAGTTTAAGCACCCTAATTAGTATCTTACATATAATGAGCAGCAACTGATTTACTTTGTATACAATCACAGTTAAGTGGACAGAACCAACCAGCTTTAAATTTGCCTGATGCCTCAAATTATGCATCCACTTAACTTCAAGATGCTCAATGTGCACAAGTCTTCTGCTTGTTTGCTGTTTTTTGCTTTGCCTTGAATCTTCCCTTTTTATGCCATGCCATTCTAGAAGTAAATAAATATACTGAATAAAATTAATTTGACACAGGAAAAAAACTTTAAAAGGCATTCTCAGAGAAATAAGAAGAAAAATACGAAAAGTAAATATTTAATTAAAAAAGCACTAAAGTGAGACCTGTATGACCTTCAGACTCTCTCCTGTCAGGAACACATCAAAACCTGTAAGGTAACAAGACAGGTAACAAGTTGTGACAACCTGCTGGCATCTATGCATAACATTATGCTATTCTAAAGCACAGGGTTATTTATATTCATCTTGTCATTACCCAGTCCAGCTCATTAGGTTGTTTTTTCTGCAGATGAAGAACACACAGATACCCAGGGCTTGCATTAAACCCAGGCTTCCTAAGTGGCAGCTTAGCACTGTAACTACCAGAGCCACCCTTCCTGCACTGTGCTGATTTAATGAGGACTTAACCCCAGCAGAGAGAAGTCCAGCCTGGCTGTGCAGGGGCTGGTGCAGCCCAGGGCAAGGCTGGAGGAGCAGGGAAAGGGCTAGGTCTAGCCAGTGCAGGCACAGAGAGCACAGCCCAGCCCCTGGCACCAAACGCACGTCCTCAGCTGTGAAGGAGACTCAGATTTATTTCTCCTTGATCTCAAGAGAGCTGGAGACGATTTAAAGAATTTTAAACTATGCTATCACAGATGTTTCTAGTTCATCTTTGTTTTGTGGGGGCTTATCCTCCCTAAAAACCAATATGCACATTCAAGCACTGGCATATGGCACAGGCTTTAAGAACAGATGCCCTTTTGGATCTCCAGCGGGTAAGGGATGACACAAAATATTAAAATTACCTTAAAAGAGGTTCAGGTTACCTGGGAAACAGTTCATACTTCAACATTTTTTTCTTAAATCTTGGACTTAAGATAAAGTCTTTAAAAATCAAAACATTTCATAATCTTTACATGACAAATTCCTTCTAACTGGCAGCATTTGAAAGTATTCCTTTTGCTCCCATTTTTATTGTTTCTCTGCCTTCACTTTTTAATGAAATGAAGAAATCCTTTAGTGTTTGTGAAAGCCATCAGATCAGTAGCCCCAGAGAACCAAGCCTAATTAAATTGTTTTCAGAGTGTGTGGCTTCCTTTTCCCATTGGACAAACAGAGGCTGGCAACCACCCAAGCTGCACTGAGGGTACCCTAAAAGCCAACATCCACTTCCCACTGAAGCCAAGGGTCTCAATCCCTTGTGCTTTCCATTTTCACTTCCCCAACACTATCAGAGTAGGTAATTTCCTGACCAGGAGAAAATATCCCCTTGGTTTGGGAAATGCCCTTCAGCTCCAAGCCACAAAGTGCAGCAGGTCCTGCTGCACCACAGGCAAACCCCTTCCTGTTCTTGTAACTCCCACAAGAAAGAACAAAACAAATCCTTCCTGTCCATGACTGCTTCTTTATAATGTTAGCATTTTTTTAAGATAAGCTGTAACCCAACTGCAAGCTTGTAACAGGCTATGCTGAGGTGACCCTGCCACTACTGTAATGCTTCAGGATCAAGAGGAAAACAGAAAAAAGTCAGAACTTGTGCATTACACATGACATGTTATCTCTGTGATGCTGCACTGAAAGCTGCACAAAACAAAGGAATCCAATCTCATATTCCCAGTCCCCAGTGGAAGCAGCAGCCTAAAGGAAAAGCTAGAACTGAAGCACTGCTATAAATTGGTTTTTAGTACTCATAATGGCTTGTCACTCAAAACTCCCAAATGGCAGCAGACATAATTTCCTGAATTTGTATATATAAATTAATATCTTCAGTCTGCACAGAAATACCTTGTTTGCTTACTAGCCTCCTGCCTTATCTATTAGTTTCTGCATTGCTACAACTGTGCACAATACATTATAAGTCAACTGTTTTATTTAAATGAGCCTGAGCAGCCCAAGTAAAAGGCTCAATACAATGAAGATTTAACTACCAGCGAAACAGGGGATTATTGTAGATGCAACAGAACAAACAGCCAGTATGTCAAAGTATTTATGTATATATGTATACATATGTATACAACAGACAATGCTATTCGTGCTAAAATACTGAGATGAACATCTTGGGACTGAATTTATTTTAACAGTGTATTTTAATCTCATTTATGGCTGACATAGCCAACCTAAAAGGGCCACGGCACCTCATAAGAAGAGCTAATGTCTAAGATGACACACAACAAAATACTGGTTTAGCAGAGAAGAAAAACCAGGCTTTTTTGCCTGCTAAAGGACATAGCTTAAAAATGGCCAACCTCATTCACATAATTAACTCTATTGATTTCAAGAGATTTAGACTGACAAACCATGACAGTGGGGCTGATCTCATCTAACTGTAAATACTTACAGGGTGGATATCTGCACACAGGTGAGTCAGCTTAAGCTCCTTTTACAGCAGGGACCTGCATGTGGGTTAGTAAGCTCCAGTCCCTCTACGTTGCGGTGTTGTGAGGGTCACCATGACAAGGTGAGAGATGAGAATTTAACTCCAAGTTCTCAGAAGGCTGATTTATTATTTTATGATATTATATTANACCTACAGACCACAGTCCAAGCAATCAGATAATTATTGTATATGTTTATTTTCTGAGGTTTCTCAGGAGAAAAACCCTGGCAAAGGGATTTTTCAGAAAATATCATGGTGACACCTCTACTGTTTGTGGAGAGATGCAGGTGCTTCCATGGAGAAATGAAATGTTCTAGACTGGGCTGAGTAGAGCCTTTACAGGGAGCCTTGACACAAACTTTCCATCAGCTAAATCCCTCTCCCATTCTCTATAATGGTCACAAAAAGGAAAGGAAGTGAAAACCAGAGCATTGCTCAAGATTTAAGGCAAAACAATTAAATAAAGGGCAGAGTGCTTTTTCATTATGAACAAAGGCATCTCTGAGCAGGAAGAAAGATAAGCAGAGCTCACACTAGACCTATTAATATCTTTATTAAAAGTATGCACTTTGTGCATGCTCCTGCTCTTTGTCATTCTGCAGAAGAAAGACTGTTGCTGTTTCAGAAGAGTTCCTGTAAAGCACTGATTTAAAATAAGCAATTTAAAATTATCATGCAAGATAGCTACCCAAGTGAAGCAAAATAGTCAAATGTTAGTGAGGCACAAAGTCACCCAAACTGCCAATCAAAATTATATCAGAATTAATTTGAAACAGTTACATTTAAAAATACACTTCCTTTAAAAATTAAGTTGTT
The DNA here is from genome assembly GCA_013401375.1 of Spizella passerina. NCBI lineage: Eukaryota > Metazoa > Chordata > Aves > Passeriformes > Passerellidae > Spizella > Spizella passerina. The sequence continues at coordinate 1,313 of WBNQ01036594.1, read as the reverse complement.
TTTTCTTTTTTCTTTGAAAACAATAAATGATTTTTTTTATCATTTCTATGACTTTTCCTCATCTTCTATGCTTTCATGCAAAAGCAAACCATTTAGGGCAGCATTCAGAAGATTTGCACAATGAATTAGCAAGACACCCAAGTACACTTAATTGTCACTGAAGTATTATTACAAAACTTGGCTCTATGACAGGTTTCAGACTCACAGAAACTTCCAGGAAGAAATGTAAAAGACTGCAGAGGAACAGGAGCAACACTGAGACTTCCCTGTCCTCCCTCTTTCTGGACACACCATAAGATGTAGAAATTGAGATAACTACTCAGTTTAATTGCTGATTATCTTAATTCAACATTTGCCCACAACAGCAAATCCCACGAACCTGATGCACAAGTAACAAAGGGGGAAATGTGAAATGCCCAGAACTGCTCTGGGCACTGCTCCCAGCTACAAACAGCGACCCTGCCACATGCATTCAAGACAGAAGTTCAACTCAGAAGTCAGCTCCAGACCAAGCATGCCTTTTATAAATAAAAATAAATCCTGCCCCTTGGACTTGTCAAGGCTGCACACTCTTGCCCAAGTTTGTGCATTTGGTGTGGGTTTAATTTTTCCCTCAAGTTGTGATCAATGGAAAAACCTCAGGAAAAAATTCTAGAAGTTATCACAGTAAAATTACTGAATCAGTAAATGCACTAGGAAGAAAGCAAGCTTATAGTATATGTTTTTCTCTGTTTTGTTGTACAAATACCTTTGTGTGGGGGATTTGTTTCCCCCTTCTTCCTCTCAGCTGCTTAAGGAAATAAATATATAGAAAAGCTGCACTGAAATTCTCCCTCAAGATGGTTATTTCATAAAAATGTTTTTCAAAGTTTACCTTGGACTTTTTTTGCAAAGGAATAAATGAATTTTTCCCAAAGTGAATAATTAACATTTACCCTCTCTATCTTAACTGGCACACAGGGATAAGCTGAACTCATCAATTTGACTGCCACAATAAATTTTAATGTTCTGAACACACATTTTCTTATATGATTGAGGGAAAAAAAACCACAAAAAATTTGTAAGAAGAAAATACTACACATTCATAACAGCCTGGAATATACATGCAGTGCCATGGCACTGTCTGGCTGTTTTTACTGTGAACGTGGTGCAGAGAATGGGAGGGGTTTGGCCCCAATGACAACTTGTGACAGTGAGAGGGATGACAGGAGAAAAACGATAAAACAGAGTAGGATGTAGCAGTTTAGCTTTGCAACATTCAACTAAGGAAAAAGCATAATTTACTTTAAAAAATATTTTAATGTATCTGTTTT
>WBNQ01036593.1:723-33019 GCA_013401375.1 Spizella passerina | reverse complement strand
CAGGGTCACAGACTCCTTTTGGCATTCACCTGTTCTGGTGTGAAGTCCTGCAAGGGCTGCAGGTGGATCTCAGCTCCACTATGAACAGCTGCAGGGGGACAGCCTGCCTCATGGTCTTCACCATGGGTTTGTGTGGAAAAAGTCACATTGCCAGAGGTTTATGTCCAGAAACGTGACAGAAGTAACTTTATTCATGAACAAGGGAGAGGCCATAGGGAATTTCTCCATGGGGTCTCAAATTGCTGGAGGACACAGCCTCCTTTTCAGCCCAGTTTTCCTGGCCCCATCACTCTTTCCATTTCCCCATTGGCTGAGGTACTTGGAAGGTGCAGACTTCCCAATTCACCTATTATTTGTTCCCCTAAACATGCACTCACAAACTCCCACACACCCTGTGTATAACATAGTTCTATTAAATCTTTGTTCTTCTTCTCAAAGTTCAGAAATTTAGCACGACCTTAGCTGAGCGGCTTTCCATGTCCATTGGTTGTATTTTCTGAAACTCATAATTTCTCGTGTTACTTCCCTACCTACAAGTCCCTGGATCCTAATCTACAAGCAGATTCACGCCATCTGTTTGTAAAGACACACTCATCTTATTCCTTTCAAGTTACAGGGAAATCTGCACCTGGAGCACATCCTCCCTCTCCTTATTCACTGTCCTTGTTGTTTGCAGGACTGTTTCTCTCACATACTCTCACTCCTTTCTTCTTTCATTGCAATTGCTTCTCTGCAGTAACTTTTTTTTGCCTTCCTAAATCTGTTATCTCAGAAGTTACCCCAGTTGCTGCTGGACTATGTCTTGGCAAATGAAGGTGTTAATGCCACCTACAAAATATGTCATGTTTGTAAGCAGAGGTACAGAGATGCTAATTCCTCTAGTGCTGGTAGAATCTTGCAATGAGCTGCATTGATGTTGAGATTTTATTTAGTGCATGTTTACAATATACTGCATAACTAATCATTATGTGCCTAGGGGGATGTCACAAATTCAAAGTTACTTAAGTATATTTTTCTTGTTGAAATAAAATTTCTTTTGTCAATCTCTTTTATTTTGATATCTGCTCTTAAAATTACCTCCTGTGGGTAGAAAAATAACTCTCGTCATTTCAATAACATTTTGGTAATATAATTTTCTGACAATAATTCCATATTTTTGCAAATAGGAAATTGTGTATTTGAAATTCCTTCATTCCTTTCTGCGTCTGGAGGCTATGTGCATTTCAATTTTTGAGCTAGGTTGAATATGGAATACAACTTTAAGTTGTATTCCATATTATATGCATACATAAACAATGTATGCTGTGTTTCTTCCAGTTTTCTGTAGCTATGAATTCTCTACCATTCTCAAGAAAGAAAGAAAAACCCAAATTTAGTATGAAACCTTAAGGCAAGGGCCAGTGAGTTTGAAAGATTTTGTAGCTGGATCACCAGCACCCTGATCTGTACTTTAGGCACCCACTTAAATGTTAAAGCAGAAATTCAATGGATTAGAGTAGTCATTTGATTGTCCAGAAATGCAGCCTGTCTTTGGTGAGAGGCTCTCAAAAGATTCATTATTCAGTTCTAGATGTGCTGTGTTTTGACTGCTTGCAACTGCAAAAGAAAAGAGGGAAATGTAATTTTTGTGGTCTCTATCAGTGTGCTCAGCTTTGTTTACCTTGGAAGATAGATTCTTATTCCAAGACGTTTACAGTCTGAGATCAGATTTTGGCACCCTTGCTCATACTGAATAGCATTAGTTAGGGCTCAGCTGCTGCTCATTCAGGTCAGATAGATTAGAGTTAGTCATCAATTGAGATGGTGGTATTTGTGTAGAGCCCCGATGGTGATTCAAACATCTTTCTGTGAGGCAGTGATGCAAATGTTTTTCTGCTGCTTCTAGCTGTTTATCTATACATCTCTTTGATATGAGTACCATAAAAAAGCCTTTGCTTTAAAAAAAAAAAAGCTTTAAGAAGGAAACAGAATGAATGAAAGTGGCACATGGAAGAGGAGAAGGAATTTCCTACAGAGAGATTAGCATAGAAGAAAGCCCTGTATTCTGAACATGGTCCTGAGAAACAAACCTTTAAAGCTGGCAGGTTTGCACAGGGCTGCCAATAGATGAGAAATGATTAGTTTGACTTTTTAAACATTGTCTCCTGCCAAACCCAAATCCCCTTCTCCCTTTTCCAGTACTCAGCCTGCAGGATAAGGGGATGATGAGGTAGACAGTTGTGGTGTGGAAGGGATTCAAACAATGTGAATGAGATTTTGATCTTTTGGGACTTCTGTGAGACAGAGGGTGAAGAGGAGGAAAGACAAACTGGTCTTCATTTGCAGAAGAGGCTTTAATCTCTTCTGTGCTGTATGGCTATGGCTGAGAAGGGAGTTGTCTTCCTGCTTATATTAAATTTCCAGACATTTAATTTTGACCAGATGCACCGTGCAATTATGGCAGCTGATGGATAGCTATAAATGAATTAGTCTTTGGCAAACTGAACTTTATTTCAAAAAAGATTAGCATCATGGAAGATACAGGAAAGCAAATTTTGTGATGGGGTCAGTGCATTTTTTAAATGCTCAGATTTCTTGGCAGAATAAAAGGACGCATTAGTGCAAAGAGGCAAAGTATCCTCATTTCTAGGCATACCTCTGGAACAGACGCCTTGCTGCTCTTCCCACACAGCAAGGAGGACTAAATACCAATGGTGAAGTCTGAACCTTGCCTCTGTTAGCTGAACTTTGTTCATGCTGGGGTTATAGGTAGCATTCCTGTCACTGCCACCACGCTCCCCACGCTAATTGTCATGAAGTACAGAAGATTCAAGCCTGCTTGGTTCCCAAGGCTGCTAATGAGCCCTGGGCTTTTCTCACCCTTAATGAATCAAGGTTTGTTTGTGGGGGATTCTTGTCCTTCTGTCTTTTTCCCTGGCCAAGGGAGGAGTCAATAGTTCACACAACTGAACAATGACTTTACAGTGTAAAGACGATGCAGCTGTGCCATCTGAAGCCATCCTCAGTTATGAGCAACAAAGCTTAAATAGATTGTACTGTGAAGAGGTACAGCTCTGTGAATGTGAAGCATAGCTTTTGCTTCTGCTTCACTGACCCGTCTGCTTGCGGCAGTGACGGGCCCTTGACGGGAGCTTAGGCAGGGAGAGTCGCGTAGGGCGACTCTTTCAAAACCATTCTCTGTAACGCTGAGCACAGGAAAAGAAGCAAAATGAAGTTTCAGTTGATCTCTGATGGGGGTATACCACTGCCTTCTTCAGAAAATCCCATGCCCTCCATTCAAAAAATCGTTGATTCTAGTCCAAATCCACTTCAGGGGTTTAATAAGGTCACTAAAGTAAGCCGTAGTTCGTGTGTTTTAGCAGTAGAGAGTAGTCATACAAAAGTGGATACTTACACAAACTCCTCCTAAGCAAATCACACATTTCCCTATCTCACTACATTTTACTATGCTATTATCTAGAGGCTTTTCTTGTATGAGAGATTGGGATCATCACAAATTTGGGCTAAGCTACTGTTTGGCATGTACCTAATTCATCTTCATTTAGGCATTTCAGTTACAGCACTTTGTGCTCCTGTGGCTATATTAATCTTACTACAAACATGTATGTGATATACTTTTTCCATCTGTATAGGGGTATATATGCACAAAGATATAGCTGCACATAAATACAGCTGCATGTGTTATTGAAATGCATAGGAGTATATATGATATATATCATACATATATGTAGGATATTATGTGCTAGAAACATTATTCCTTGTGTTTAAATCCATATATATATTTACATAAATAAACACAGACATGTACTCTAAATGCTGTGCTATTCCTATAGTAGCAAGTGAAAAATTCAATCTGATAAAATAACTCAATGCTAATAGAGATTTTAAATTTATCAGTTATAATACTCTGGACTAATTCTTGAACAATGCCATACAAAATTGAAGGTGGGTTGTTTTTTTTTAAGTTTTACTAATAGATGAGTGAAGCCAAAAGCAGCATCTGCAAAAGAAATTTAATTTTTGCTATAATAGGCTTTTGAAGTTCATCATTTTGGGTTTTAATAATGCACAGAAACATCCTTGATTGCATAAAAGAGAAAGGAAAAGAGAATAAAATAAGAACATTTGGGCTTTTTCATTCTTAAGTGAACAGAAGGTGGAGGGGGGGATAGAATAAAACAGTTTAAATACCTTGATGTGTGCATGTGCAGGTTCAAAACTTTTGATTGCTCTCCCACCCGGCATGGTGGGTTGATAGACCAGGGAGCGGTGGCGAAAGTTGACAACCCCCCGTGGCTGACCCCTCATGTTTTCTCTTGCCTAATCGAATTTTACATGTGTTTCCAGATAGCTGATCAGCTTCCCTGGATTTCGCTGACGCCACAGGAAAGCTTTGCCTGAAGATGGAAACACTGGAGTCAGAACTGACCTGCCCTATCTGTCTGGAGCTGTTTGAAGACCCGCTGCTGCTGCCTTGCGCTCACAGCCTCTGCTTCAACTGCGCGCACCGCATCCTGGTCTCCCACTGCGCCACCAACGAGCCGGTGGAGTCCATCACCGCCTTCCAGTGCCCGACCTGCCGCTATGTCATCACCCTCAGCCAGCGCGGTCTAGACGGGCTCAAGCGCAACGTCACCCTGCAGAACATCATCGACAGGTTTCAGAAAGCCTCCGTCAGCGGGCCCAACTCCCCCAGCGAGACCCGCCGGGAGCGGGCGTTCGATAACAACAGCATGTCGTCCTGCGAGAAGGTGCTCTGCCAGTTCTGCGACCAGGACCCTGCCCAGGAGGCGGTGAAAACCTGCGTTACCTGCGAGGTGTCCTACTGCGAGGAGTGCCTGAAAGCCACTCACCCCAACAAGAAGCCCTTCACTGGCCACCGTCTCATTGAGCCCATCCCGGACTCTCACATCAGGGGATTAATGTGCTTGGAGCATGAGGATGAGAAAGTTAACATGTACTGTGTGACTGATGACCAGTTAATCTGTGCCTTGTGTAAACTGGTCGGGCGACACCGTGACCATCAGGTGGCAGCTTTAAGTGACCGCTATGACAAGCTAAAGGTTAGTGTTACCTATCAGATTTTTAACCAAGCAGTGTGTGGTTGGGAAGGAAAATACCTTTTGGTTGCATGATAAAGTCCTCATTCCAGCAGCAGTTGGGAAAGGCAGGTATGCGATCTCTAATCATATGAGTTACACATACAGATCTGTATGTGTGTTTGCTCACCACGTAAAAGGTGCCAGATTTTACTTAAGAAAAAATTCCTCACTTGTGTTTGGGTTTCTCTAAAGCTATCATAAGGAATATGCAGTGCAAAGAACTGTTCAGGTGAATTTTCCTATCTACTTGCAGCTGGCAATGTTTTGCGCTGACTTCACACACGCAGACTGAAATGTCATGCGTTCTTTGCACACGCTTTGCTGTTGATCATTTTTCATTAGGTTGCTTTCATTGTGAGAAGCCCTTCACATCACCACTAACAGGAGGTGCATTTATCTGCGCTGGCTTCAGGGATGCCAGCTGCCCATCCAGCCAGGCTGCCTCCCACCGGGCTCGCAGGCAGTGCAATCCTAGTAACAAAGCCAAAATTGTTTCTGACCTTGCGGCATTCCCACAGTTCTGGAAGCCTCTGGAGCATCTCCTTCTAGGTAGCTGGGAGGCTCCCACAGCCTGGTCCTGTGCAGGACACCCTGGGTGGGGTGGCAGTGGGCAGCCAGGTCTCAGGGTGCTCTGGAGGCTCTCCAGGCTGCCAGCAGAGACAGAGCTCCTGCTGAACATTGAGGTCAAGGCAGGTGACCTCACACCCACCTGGGTGTACATTTGTCTCATGCTGATTCCTGTGCTGCTGCAGAGCCAAGGCAGGAATTAGGCAACCCCCACTTTCCTCCACCTGCTCCCTCCAGACTGTCTGCATGTGCCTGTGTGCAGCTGTGGATGGAATTTTTAAACATGGACTGCAATCCAGAAATCACAAGAATGGAGAGCAAGGTTCAACTGCCAGCCTTCCCAAACAGAATTTTGAACATGGAAAAACCACTGAATTATAGGTTTAACTAATTTAAATACTTTCAGATTAAAGTGTGTGGCGGCATTCATGTCTATGGTAACTTTAGGTGCTCAGTGGTGAAATCTGCACACACATTCTGTGCAGGTTTTGCACCTCTATGCTATGCAAATATGCACATCATATTCATATGAACATCATGAAAGACGCTTCTTTACCTGGACCCAATAACTTCCTTTCATCTCTTAAAGACTTTTTTATTTACCAAAGAGCTGTTATTTTTGCTTTCTCTTTTTCCAAAGTAATTTGTTATTTTAATACATTTGTGGTTGATAACATTAACATGGGCCATAAAAGTGAATAGCCACCTGGATTTACTGTGCTGTTTATTAATCCAGTGAGTTTACATCCTTAACAGGTGCTACTGTTTAGTGACATAACAATGTATTGATTTCCAACTTTATACCATTAGGAATACACTATTTAACATGAAAGACCTTCAGCATTACATACTGGATAAGCATATTTTTGATGATGTAAAAAAAAAGGAGTAAACATTTCTGGTCTTGTTGCACATAGATAATGCAAGTCTTGAAAGAAGACTTTAAAAGGCCTGTCTTCTCCCTTGTGATCTTTGACTCAATACTGTTGATAGGAAGAAAATGAGGATTTTTTCATGATCTGTGTCTTTTCTGTGCAAACATGACTAAGCAAGCTCTGAAGCTAAAAAAGATAAATAACATTCACATTGGTTGTCACCCAGCTTAGCTAACCTAAAAGCAAGGCAACTGAAGTTCTAAACCTACTAAAGATTTTACACGAGCCACCTTAAAGACTAATTAAAGTACTAATTTAATGGTTAGTGTAGACTTGAACCAAATAACTCTTGTCTCAGAATGACAACTCCTAGCATTATTTATATTATTTGTATGATTTTTTTGAGATGAAAAATTTCTTTGTATCCAAACTGTATAAAAGACCTTTGCACACACAATTGGTAGTCCATGTGAAGTCCTGTTCCTGTCATCTTAGTCATGAAGCAGCCTATTTCATGTTGGTAACACCAGTGATGACATCAGTTATGCCAATTACACCACATATATGACATATTTACCCTCTGGTCCAGGAACATTAGTCCAAGTGGTTTCCATGCAGATCCAGCATCCATTCTCTGCTCACAAGTAGGTAATCTGAAAGTAATGTCTTTCCTTTTCTTGTTACCTCTCCCATCACATGAGTTGGTTTACAAATCGATCTTAGAAATTAAGATTTTCAGTTCTGTAGATTGGCATTTATCCCTCAGAAGTAGGAGCGATACCAGTTCCACCAGCATTTGGTAGCTGATGGTCGAAAATTTCATCTCCATTTTCACATTCAGGCCTCTTCCTCTGCCTTCCTTAAGGGTGATATGACCTCCTGAATCACTGGTCTTTCTGTAATATAATATTAGGCATGGGATTGCAGATGGTGTTTACTAACTTACAGATAGTGTGCACCTACCCTGTGCAAATTAAACACTAAAATGGATTAGCAAATTCCCACTTGAGAAAATGGATGGTTGCTTGCTATTTTGCTGCAATGACTTTTTAGTTTACGCGGGGTTTGATATAGGCTACTTCAATCTTTTTAAAAAATTCTGAAAGAATGAGATAGCCAATAGTATAGTGGATGAGTTAAAAAAATGTGTGATTAACGTTACCTTTCAAAAAGAAAAGCTGACCCACTTAAGGTGACTCTTTTGATTTTTCTTTTTAAATCGACACAGTACTGGTACTAACAACAGCAACTGGTGCTGTTCTGGGTGTTAACCTATGCTAATTACTCACATTTTCTTGCAGTGGTGTTGCTAGTGGTTTAAACAATATCTCACCCATCATTAAGCATAGGACAAAAGATTCCATTACAATCTAGCTCCTTTTGTGGCAAAAATGAAGCTCCTTAATTAGGAGTTCTGTACTCTTGTCCAGCAGAGGCATCTACACTAAATGTGTTTAACAGCGAGTGTAACAACAATAGTGGACATCTCAAAATGTGAAAGTGCTTTCCTTTGACAACAATATCTCCATCCCTGAGAGGTGCTTCTATTTCTCAACCTGTACTGGGGCAGGAGGAATTGAGGGCATTTGTGTTCCTTGAGGAGCAATCCTTTCTTGCTTAGCAGTACAGCCATGATACCACGTTCGTGCTCACTGTTGGTCTAGCGCTTATGGATGTGCTTTGGTTTGGTTTTTATTTTTCTTTTTAAAGTTGATCATAAATAGATGCATATTAATAATGGAAAAAGCAATAAACCATGGCCAAAACAGAACAGGAAATATACTGGCAATACACAAGATTTATGATGTGGTGATCAAAATTGCGATAAAAATAATTTTTAACAGCAAAAACAATCAAGGTTTTAAATACAGGAAGAATAAATGGCTGTGCTTACCACATCATATTACCTCAAAAAATATTTATGGTTAATTTTGATATTGATTCTTCACTTTCTTTTCTTGTTGCAAAAAAAAAATAAAATAACAATTTAAACATATATTCTTTTTTTTTTCTTTCAGAAAAAGATAACAAAATTACTATTGTTGCATAGATGTACTTAAACTCATGAACACAAGGAAAAAACAGTCAGATAAGATTTATTTAGAACAATAGAGAATATTTGAGGAGGAACAAACTTATAAGGTGTGGATGGAAATATATTACTCATTTAATATTAACAAAGAGCCATGAAGAGTTAAAACAAAAGAGAAAGATAGATGGCAAGATGTATTTTGAAATGGTGTAAAGCCAGCATAACAGCATTGGAACTAATTTTTTACATGTCTTCATATTTACTTAGAATTTAGCCTCTAACATATATCTTCTTGCCAAAAATAGTTTTGGCACAATTTTTCGAATGCTTGGTCAAGAAAGATCTTTTGCGGAATCAAACTTAGCTCTGGTAGCTCAGCTCCAGTTCACCATATTTCAGTTTGAAATTTATTAATGCTGAGTTGTTTTGGGCATGTTTATGAAGCAGGGCAGCTCTCTGAATAGCACTCAGCAATTCCAGAAAGAGAAGGAGCTTCTTGTTTGTCTGGTTTCCAGATAGTTTTAGTGTTAGAATCCATACACATCTATATATATTTTTCCAAATCTGTTGATTCAGGATGCAAGGATTACTTTTTCTACTGTGTGTCAATTCAACTACTCACGAATATTAAAGGAATAGGAATTGTTTCCACGTAGAGAGGAATGAATTGATATTTTCTAAACCTTTCACCGTATGAAGGTAGGAGACTTTCTTAAGTCCACAGCTTCTACAAATATGTCTTCTTCCCTGCTATATGCACACTATAGATTGAAAAACTTCTCATGTTTAAGTAACTTTGCAAAGATTCTGGAAAAATATGTGTTGAAACTTTCCAACTATTTTTATGTGGCTTTATTTTGTAATCTCAGTTCATAATAATTGATATATTGCAATATGTTGGCATTTGTGTCTATGTAGCGTTGTCTACCATAGAAATATGGGTAATTTTCAGTAATGTCTAACTTAAGGAATATCTAGAATCTTGAATTTGAAGAAACACACATATGCCTGTGTTTAAGTAAAAATATACAGTTTCATATATATGTGTAGGTCAGTAAAAGTATAATCAAAGTCAAAGGTCAAGTATAAATATATAAATTATGCATCAATAGATTTACTTGTTTTCTATTTTTACAATTCTATGCATGTGTCCTTTTTAATAGCTGAATGTTTTCATATCTAAATTTACAGTTTCTCTGCATACCCTTAAATTCACTAACTTGGTATTTAATGGAGTCTATTTTAATAAAATCCAACCGGTAGTGATGCCTTTTTGTTTGTCCTAAAAACACAAGCCAGACCCAGTTTGGTGATAAAAAGTGGTTACCTTTCTAAGGATCTGTATATCCATAGGTGCACAACTTGCTAGATGGAAAGCACCAAAGATGCAGATGTAACACAGAGTGCATACAATTTTTATGTGTTTAGCAAATTAGCATAACTGACAAGAATCCCCAATTAGTGACTGAAATGATGAGGTAATTCTTCCCTGATTTTACCCTTTTCTGAATTCCTCCCCATCTTAGATAGGAACTAAAGTTTGTTTATAAAAATGTGTCTCAGAGAGCCAGTTTCAACCTTGGCTTCCCAGGGAATCTAAACTTAGACCCCAGGGCTTGGAGCCATTATTGAATTTATTTTGTCTTTCTGTTTAATAGAGTAGGTATAGTGCTAGCTATGAATAGAATAATTGGCTACAGAGCTACAAAAATATATGTAAAGGATAAAGAGAATATATAAAAGCAAAAAGACAAAAATCAATTCAGCATCCATATAGAAAGACAGAGTATGTCAGTGCAATGGTGATATGTGTTATTAAACATTTAGATAAATGGCACCTCCTTTACATTGTTTGTAACAGATTGAGGGTAGTGCCAGTTCTGCAAGTTTAATATATAATTAGAGCATCATACCCAGCCTGGCAAAGTGTAGAGCTCATGGACTTTTATTATTATTAGATTAGATGCAGCTTCATATTATTATTGTATTATTATTATTAGATTAGATAGTGCTTGATAGATTTTTCAGTGAACAAATTTTTTATGAAATTAAAATGATGAATGGTCACAGTGACGATTATGGAATATTATTTGATATTACTTAATTATTTAACCCAGAAATAGATGCAAAACTACAACTAACTGTCTACGCTTCAGTATTTGCAAAGATCCAAAAATATGAAGTTGTTGCATGGAAGAGGATTGATGTAGGAATAAGCTCTTTTACTACAACAATTTTCCATCCACACTTATTTTATTACATTGAAATTTAATTACTAAGGCAGACTTTAGAAAATTCTCTCTTTAGCTCGATGTTATCTGCTTTATCTTTTTCCTCCATTTGCTATTTGTTTTCAGAGTTTAGAAGGATAACAAAGTATTAATACAGAATATCAAAATTGGTCTTTTCTCAGGGGAGAGTGTGTGTATGTGTTTATTTTAGACGCATTTTGAAGTTCTTCACGTATATGACTGTGGATAATGAACTATGATTTTACAATAGTTCTAAATACTATGAGATTAGGGGGTTTTATCTGCCCAAGTTTCCTTAAGTAATATAAGCCAATTTTTTAAAACTTAACTTCAAAAATTTAATAGTTGACAAGTCTTCCACATACTACTTATTTCCTTCCATTTTAGTGGAAATGATGGTGTTGAAGGTCTAATCCATTCAGGAAAAATGAAAGAATTAAACAAAATTGTGAATAGGACAGCATTATTATCTTTGTTCTCATGACCCTGATTTCCAAGGAAGCCAGACTAGTTCTTAATCTTATGTTGAATAATTTTCATGACATCTTTTTTTGTTTTACTTTTTCTGATCTTACAATACACACAAATTTAGCAATGATCCCAGTATAATCCTTCAAATTTTGGGCTTTACAGCTGCATATCTGAGATGTTTTACTTTGACCCTCTTTCTTAAGTAAAATGTACACTTTCTATCAAAACAACAATCCTTACAGGTATCATTAGCACTGGGGACCTTACATGGGGTTAATGACAAACAGAAATGGTCACTAATTTGGAAAGCCTGAATAGTCCATGGCAAGGGAAACTCCTGCAGAAGGTCGTGGACTGGAAAGCTGTGTTGGTTTGCTAAGGCACATTTTGGACTCAAACCCTGATATGAGTGATAAGACTGTGCTTCTTTTCTCTCCCATTTATATTTATCTCTCCCCAAAACCAGTCATCCAGACTCCCATCTCTGTGGGTGTCCCTTGGCTGTCCCAGCAAGAAGTGTTGTCTTTTGCTGGGAGGACATTTTTGCCCTTGAGAGAAAACACCCACACCAGGAACCTGAGGCAAGGGGATTCCTGTCCTTCACAGCTTTCACATCTCATTTATAATGTTGCTCTCACAAATCTATTTTCCAGTTGTCTCAACCCAGTGAAAGTTGAAGCGGGTGTAAAGACAAAGTTAATTTTATCATAGTGTGACTATAGTGGGCTATTCTTACACCTTCTGAAAACACTTATTTAAGTAATCCTCACACTTTTCCAGATCAAATGCTTAGTTGAAAGTACACTGTTTTCACCAGTAGAATGCTTAGAATATCTTGGTTAGCTAATAAACATGTAACATATATCACAGACTTTATTGATGATTAGCCTTGATGGTGCCAGCAGGATTGATTTTTATGATAGCCTTTTCTTTTTTAATTTCTACAGGCTGGAGTAGTAGTATTACTTTTTTAGGTATTTCTTCTTTGTGTGGCATGTTGGTGCTATGCAATATGTCAGTCTACAAGGGTGGAAGGGCTGCATCTACAGGGTTATTTCAGTGCCTCAGACAGATCTGCTTGAAAGACTGGGCCTTTGGGTTGCTTTTGTACTTTACAGATCCCCTCCATTAAAGATGAATAATCCATTTGCAGCTGTTCCCAGTTGCCAAGATGTGATTCTTTGTAGTAGCTAGAACTGCACTTTCAAAATTTAGAAAATTCTGTGCCCCCTACTAGCAGCTGTGTTTGCACATGCACTGTGACTTCTCTGTAAGAGCTCCCTGAAATTCTGACCACTGAAAATTAGGGAGGGTCAGAAAAAGACAAAAGCAATGAGTCCATAGACAGGCACATGGTTATGTAGAAATGTTTTCACTTGTTCATCTCAATTATTACTATCACACTTACAGAATTTTTGGGCTATTTATATTTTTATGTTTATTATACGAACAAAGTTCTATCAGTTGGACTGAAAACCAGAGAGTGTAGTGGTTTGGGGTTTTTTCCATGCTCACAAACTTTATATTTCTTGAGAATTGAAAATTTCCTGTCTAAATGTAGTCTCAGTCTTATTTTTTGAAACTTTGCAATTTTAGATTCCTGAGAGTATGTTGACCATATTAACATAAAGTAGCAGTATGATCCTATAATTATATTTTACATCATGAGGGAAATCAAATACAGCACAAACAAGAAAAGCAGGTAGAGTGCATATAGCTAACTTTTTCTTTTGTTATCTATCTGATCAATTAGTTGTGATATTCAGAATGGTCGTCCGAATTACCCCAGACATCTTGTTCATTGCCTTTTAGTGGCCCAGAGAAGAGTGGCTGCAGAAATCAAATGCTGAAAGTGTGAAAGTCAAGGATAATTTGATGGAATAATATACTATAGAAAGTTTCAGATTTACATGACAATTGTGAGGTTTTTTTAACAAAAAAAAAAAAAAGAAAAAGAAAATCTTTGTGGGTATTTGTGACTTTTAGACAGTTCCCCTGTACTATCATCTCTGCCAACCACATCTATCAAGTATAGGAATTAATTTACTTATTTTTACTATGGTAATCCCCAAAGGCTCAGTTGAAACAGAAAGTACTATAATATAAAGTCTGTTTTACAAGTACTTGAGAGGTAATCCCAGCTTCAAGGAATATTCATTCAGCCATCCTTAGAACAAAAAGCAACAGCAAGCATGACAGGTTTATAGACACTTTTTATGGTCACAATAATATTGAAGTGAGCTGTTTGCATCATGTAATGGCCAAAATTAAAAGAATGTTTGAAATGAATATTGGCTAGTTTCAGTGGAAGCACTACTATTTGATTTCATATAATTATTTTGGTTTGAAATGCAATAGCCCACCTCCCCTTGTCCTTATGTTGAAAAGCCTGGATTCTTGTACTCTTCATCCAAGAGAAGAGGTGCCACTGCAGTTACTGGCTCTGTATGTCCTTCCTTATGTGCCAGTCTAATGAATTACTTCTGATGTTGAAACTGATGTTAGTTACTGCTATAACAGTACTCTTAATTGACTGAAATCTACACACCCTACATTTGAAAAAAAAAATCCAAAATGTGAGAGAATCTCTTATATCCTCTGAGAAACAGATTTTCTTCTGTCTTATAAGTGCTTCAGCTTTAATTTCTTAATGACATTTTGGGTTTCATAGCAAATTATTTTTTAAAGGTTTATTCAAAATGAAAGGAAAATAAAATCATTGTACAATGAGAAAAGATCTTTAATGTAAAGTATGTATCAGCTCATTACAATAAATACCAAAATGTGTGGCCTTTTTCATGCAATTACTTCTCAGTGCCATACTGCATTAATCATTTCTTTCACCATTGTTTACTGTAGGCTCAGCAGTTGTGGGTGATAAATCATTGCTAATACCAGGAGAGATGAAGATGGGAGGTTCATTCTGCTCTTAGGCTGAGTGAGGGGCTGGGGGGTAGAGCTCTTGCAGCCCAAGACTTATATCAGGATGGGATTGTTCAAATATCTCTTGTTCAGCGGTATGCCTGAAACATTAAGCACTATTGCATTTTTTTTTTATCATTTACTGCAATTCTACCAGTAGTTCATGCACATTTTGAAGTAGTTTATAGATATTAAACTTCTATTTCTGCCTCAGGAGATAAACACTAATGTGTTTGACTACAAATTAGCTGGAACATCTCTGATAGCAGATAGTACTGAAAGATTTCTTAACATACTCGGAGTATCAGAGTTGGGTAAGGCAATGGCTAATTTGAAGCAAATGAAGAAAAAAGAAGTGCTTCCCCAGTTAAAATAATCCAGCTTTTCTCTTTTCGTTTGAACTATCCACACATATACAACAAAACATAAGACTTTTCAAACTCTTCTGTTTACCCTATGCAGGTCATGGTAATTGAGCTGTCATGCTGTCTATGAATAATAATGTCCACTCAAGCTTGTAATGTGTTTGAGTGTCAGAGAAATTTTCTACATGTAGATCTGGTTGATAATTAAAATTAACAAAAGTAAAATAGAAAACACGTTATCTTTCATTAACTATTGGAGAAATAAAAAATTCCTCGGAGGAAGTAAAAGAGAAGAAGAAGCTGTGTTGCTGTGTTGAACCTGTATTAGACAAGTTAATATTCTCTTGGTAAGCACCAGAGCTTTGCTCTAAGAGCAGCTGGAACTTCCATAGGTTCCCACACTTCAGTAGCCTTTCCTCCAAAACACATCTGCATTTTTGCACATGTCCTGACTATTCTGAAATGTGAGACTATAAACCCAAGTTTTGTTATTTGTTAGGATACTGTCAAACTTTGAAAGAGATTAAAGATGAGCAACTGTTCACAACACGTGTGTCTTGTGGCAGAAGCATTAAGCACATTCGTTAAGCTATAGGTAATGACAGCGTGTGCAAAACTTATTTCCAAGTTAAGAGAGCAGCATATGGAGATTATAACTCATTCAAACTAAATTTGAACAGTATCTATCCTAATTATAAGTTACTAAAGAGAAGAGAATATCATGATCTGTTGTATGAATGAAGGTTTATCTGAATAGGTATTAAAAAAATTTAAAATATTATCTTTCTTGTCCAAAGATTGGAACACATGCATGCAAGAAATCTCTTCAAAGGCATAATTCAAGTAACTGTTAAAATACTGATATCTGAATGTAGTTTAAAAAAAAACAACTTTAAAATTCTCAATCCAAAAATAGAGATTTTTTTTTCAACGCATTTCCCAATATAACAAAATGGACTATAGTGTGTAAACTGTAAAAGGGAGGAGAATACATGTACAGATAAGTAGGAGAAGGATAGAAGTGAATGCTGGGTAGTGAAAGCTGCGGTGTTTTTGCAGCAGCCAGGATCTCCTGCTCTCTGTGTGATCATTCCTGCTTCCCCTGAGCAGGTGGTGGCTGCTGGGGCAGTGGGTCACTCCAGGATGGCCCCACCAGTGCTGGGGCTCTCCCATTGCACAGAGGACCCATGAGATGCCTCATGGCATCTGAGGTCATGCAAACTTGGTGAATTTGGCTGTTGAGTCTTTTCCTGCCTGTGTCCCTAAGTATGGCCAAACATTGTTCTTGGCCCTGCCTTTGATTGCAACCTTTAACTTCAAAAATATGCTGGAGCTTGTGGGGGAAAGGGTGTTATATTGGCCATACAAAAATGTTTTCATCCTCTTTTGAGCATTGCTTATGATCACTCTTGAGGAAAAACTGACCTTTCCAGTCAAATCCACCAAACAGAGCAGCACCATGAAGCCTTTGTGTGGTTTTGCACTTTTTTCGCCTCTGCTGAATTAGCTTTCTTTTCAGACTTGGTAGACACATATTTCTGAAATTTTGATGCACTAAAATTCTTATCTTGGCAGAATTCAATTAATTACTGCAGTCCTTTTGGGGTAAGAATATTATCAGAGGAACCTTTTTTACCCCATTAATTTCCTTGATTACTTCCAGATTTGTTCATATTTATACTAGTTGAAAATGTTTGCCTGAACATGCATTGAATTACTCTGAGTAAAACTAACTCTTCAGGTTAAGTTTCTGGTAATGTCTTTTGTTAGAAGAGGTTGAGTAAAGAGAATGATAAGCTACTAAAACATTTTTCTGAAAAAAGGAAAAACATTTAAATGAATTCTGAATTTTGAGTAGTTTTAAATGGGTTCTTGCTCTGCCTAAATAATTTAGCATACTTCACTTGAAGGCAATGTAATTTTTCTGTCAAATAAGTCACTACTACACTTAAGGGGAAAAAAAAGAAAACAAAACAGCAAATAAAACNGGGTAAGGCAATGGCTAATTTGAAGCAAATGAAGAAAAAAGAAGTGCTTCCCCAGTTAAAATAATCCAGCTTTTCTCTTTTCGTTTGAACTATCCACACATATACAACAAAACATAAGACTTTTCAAACTCTTCTGTTTACCCTATGCAGGTCATGGTAATTGAGCTGTCATGCTGTCTATGAATAATAATGTCCACTCAAGCTTGTAATGTGTTTGAGTGTCAGAGAAATTTTCTACATGTAGATCTGGTTGATAATTAAAATTAACAAAAGTAAAATAGAAAACACATTATCTTTCATTAACTATTGGAGAAATAAAAAATTCCTGTGAGGAAGTAAAAGAGAAGAAGCTGTGTTGCTGTGTTGAACCTGTATTAGACAAGTTAATATTCTCTTGGTAAGCACCAGAGCTTTGCTCTAAGAGCAGCTGGAACTTCCATAGGTTCCCACACTTCAGTAGCCTTTCCTCCAAAACACATCTGCATTTTTGCACATGTCCTGACTATTCTGAAATGTGAGACTATAAACCCAAGTTTTGTTATTTGTTAGGATACTGTCAAACTTTGAAAGAGATTAAAGATGAGCAACTGTTCACAACACGTGTGTCTTGTGGCAGAAGCATTAAGCACATTCGTTAAGCTATAGGTAATGATAGCGTGTGCAAAACTTATTTCCAAGTTAAGAGAGCAGCATATGGAGATTATAACTCANCTGAAATGTGAGACTATAAACCCAAGTTTTGTTATTTGTTAGGATACTGTCAAACTTTGAAAGAGATTAAAGATGAGCAACTGTTCACAACACGTGTGTCTTGTGGCAGAAGCATTAAGCACATTCGTTAAGCTATAGGTAATGATAGCGTGTGCAAAACTTATTTCCAAGTTAAGAGAGCAGCATATGGAGATTATAACTCATTCAAACTAAATTTGAACAGTATCTATCCTAATTATAAGTTACTAAAGAGAAGAGAATATCATGATCTGTTGTATGAATGAAGGTTTATCTGAATAGGTATTAAAAAAATTTAAAATATTATCTTTCTTGTCCAAAGATTGGAACACATGCATGCAAGAAATCTCTTCAAAGGCATAACTCAAGTAACTGAAACTTTAAAATTCTCTTTAAAACTTTAAAATTCTCAATCCAAAAATAGATTTTTTTTTCAACGCATTTCCCAATATAACAAAATGGACTACAGTGTGTAAACTGTAAAAGGGAGGAGAATACATGTACAGATAAGTAGGAGAAGGATAGAAGTGAATGCTGGGTAGTGAAAGCTGCGGTGTTTTTGCAGCAGCCAGGATCTCCTGCTCTCTGTGTGATCATTCCTGCTTCCCCTGAGCAGGTGGTGGCTGCTGGGGCAGTGGGTCACTCCAGGATGGCCCCACCAGTGCTGGGGCTCTCCCATTGCACAGAGGACCCATGAGATGCCTCATGGCATCTGAGGTCATGCAAACTTGGTGAATTTGGCTGTTGAGTCTTTTCCTGCCTGTGTCCCTAAGTATGGCCAAACATTGTTCTTGGCCCTGCCTTTGATTGCAACCTTTAACTTCAAAAATATGCTGGAGCTTGTGGGGGAAAGGGTGTTATATTGGCCATACAAAAATGTTTTCATCCTCTTTTGAGCATTGCTTATGATCACTCTTGAGGAAAAACTGACCTTTCCAGTCAAATCCACCAAACAGAGCAGCACCATGAAGCCTTTGTGTGGTTTTGCACTTTTTTCGCCTCTGCTGAATTAGCTTTCTTTTCAGACTTGGTAGACACATATTTCTGAAATTTTGATGCACTAAAATTCTTATCTTGGCAGAATTCAATTAATTACTGCAGTCCTTTTGGGGTAAGAATATTATCAGAGGAACCTTTTTTACCCCATTAATTTCCTTGATTACTTCCAGATTTGTTCATATTTATACTAGTTGAAAATGTTTGCCTGAACATGCATTGAATTACTCTGAGTAAAACTAACTCTTCAGGTTAAGTTTCTGGTAATGTCTTTTGTTAGAAGAGGTTGAGTAAAGAGAATGATAAGCTACTAAAACATTTTTCTGAAAAAAGGAAAAACATTTAAATGAATTCTGAATTTTGAGTAGTTTTAAATGGGTTCTTGCTCTGCCTAAATAATTTAGCATACTTCACTTGAAGGCAATGTAATTTTTCTGTCAAATAAGTCACTACTACACTTAAGGGGAAAAAAAAGAAAACAAAACAGCAAATAAAACCAATTTGGAGTTCTACTATAAAATCTCATAATATTTAATTTCAACAGTGAAAGCTCAGATTAATATTAAAATAATTTTGAATAAATTAGGAATTTATTTTAGTCTAATTTTTGCACCTATTGTCTGCAGAGTTGAGTGCAGTACAGGAGTACAAATAAATTCTTGTGTTACTGGTAAATGATTGTCACAAGTTACAAATTCATATGTGGGAGAGCTTATTTTGTAATGATTCTGATTATAGTTTGCAATGAAACTGTCACGTTAAGGAAGAAAATAACAGAAGGTAAAGAGGGGAGTGCTTGTTTGTTCATGTAGTTTGGTTTGGGGTTTTTTTCTGATGTGTTGTAGACATGGCAGGAGCCCTGGTTCACCCTGAGGTTCCAGACTGGAGTGCCTCCCTGAATGACTCTGCTTGCAGAACAGGCTGAGTCCACTGTCACGTGTTTTCCTTGGAGGAACTCATTTCCTTCCTAAGGAGCTCTGCAAGGTCAGGCAAATAACTATCCAATCTTGGAAGCTGTGTGTCTCCAGGCTGATCCCTCTGAGTCACTATTTCTACAGAAAAATTCATAGGGAAAGTCTGTCATAATCCCAAAGAAGCTAAGTGCTTCCATAATGGGAAGCTGTTTTAAACTGGGTGTGCCGGGTACAGGAGAAAGGTTTTGAAGCTCTGGTGTTTTGTTTTTTGATACATTACATATATAATTTCAGTATTCTTGTTTAGGATTTAGAAGTCATGTAATTCTTTTCTAGTGTTGTGAAGCAGTATCACTTTGGTAGTGGGAATCCTGTTCAGTCTTAAAAATTTGGCTCTATTCTTATTTTTGCTTTATATTAAGTTCATAGTATATATCAAATTCTGGCCTCAGGCAGGCCACCAAAATCCCACATTGCTTTAACAAATGTTATGAGATTTTAAAATTATTATTTGTTGTTTGTTTGTTTATTTATCATTAACAATTTAGGATTTTTGTGACTTATACTCTTGGCACTGGAGGTACATTATGAGATAACGGAACTAATTTAACAATCCTGCTTGCACCAAAAATTGTTCTTTCTGATTACATTGCTCTCCCTGTCTTCTGTGCATGCTGCTGTCATCCCACTGGAGCAGCTCCAGCAGCTGTGCAAGCCTTTGGTGAACTGTTTCCCTGCATTTTCTGCTGTCCCAGCAGTGCAGGGTGGGAGCGCTGAGGCTCATCCATGTCCTCCCTCTTCAGGCACCCAGCAGTGTCCAGGGACTGCACAACTGTACTCTAGGAAGGCTGCTGCCCTAGATGCTGATAGTAGATGCACAAATTAGTTGCCTTAAATATAATTTCCCTGCATCTACAACAATTTGATGGCTAGTTCCTGTGCAGCCACCATTTTCCCCTCCCTGTAGCAGTTCATCCCTACCTCCTATGCACTGCCTGCTCAGTCCCACCCTTGCTATGCCAGCTCTCAAGAACAAAAAACACCACATCTCTGCACAATAAGTGAATAATTTCCTAGGTGTCTAGCAAGTTGAAATTATGCAATGATGGGTCAGATTTAGTCTGGTTGTAGTACAAATTAGACAAGGATCTGACAGATTAGGACAGGAAGGAAAGTGATTGAATGAACTTTAAATATTATCCTAAGGAAGGCAAAGCAATTCCACCTACAGCCCTTAACAGAGTATAACAAAAGGGGACACAGCAACTTCTCTGTGTCCAGCTCTGTTAAGGGTTGTTCTCTTTATCAGCATAGACCGGTTAAGATGTACAAATGTGACACAATTTTAAGAAAGTGAAAACATAAACTTTCTTTTTCCTTGTGTTTTTAAGTGGCCAAAAATTATTTTTACCATTAAAATTACCAGTATTGATAAACAAATCAAAATAAACTGGAGATCCAAAAGTGGTACTATAACTATATCTATAGAAAGACTTCTTTCAGTACAAAAATTTCCTGCAAAAGTTTTGCCCCTCACAAAATGTTGGCATTCTGGCATAAGCTTCTAGTGGGAAGCTGTGGCTTTTATTTAGAATAGTGGTGGAGAACAAATTTGATCTTAGGAGGTTTTTACACTGTAGCTGTGTATTTTGCCCTATGACTAGGCATCATGTCACCCCCTAACTTGCTATAAATCCTCCCAAGAGTTTAAAAAATGTTAAACAAATACTTCATAAAGCTGGCTTAAGTTGGAACTTGGAAGTAGTTGTAGAAGTCATTTGGTTTCGATTTCCTTGAGAACCCATACTAGATTTCTAGTAGGGATATAGTACTTTCCTGCAGAAAATATTCATCAATGAAAAATATGGGCAAGACTGAAGATTTTTTATTTATGTATTTATTTTGATTTATGCACATGACTGGAAATGGTCCTGTAATATTCTTTGAAACACAGTGGAATGGATCTGTCTGGTAATTCCCTTTTAACCACAAACCAGCAGGAGTTCAACAGCTGAGCTGCAACAGGTGTAGATATATCTGCTTTTTAAAAACTTTTGTCAGAGCTTTACCACTTTCTCACAGACTGCAGGATCATATGGGCCTGGGAGTCAGGCTCACTAAAACAGGGTTACTCTAAACTAAATAAAGAGCAAATTCCAAAGCACACCAGAGCTAATTTGCCATTGTTTTCACCATAAGCCATAATGAATCCTCATCAAATGAATGCAGCTGCTATGGTGCTGTATCCAAAATAACGTAATTAAATTGCTGCTTGGGGAATTTTAGAGTATAAATTTGGCAGAGACTCATTACTGGCAATTCGACAGCAAAGCATTTATAATCTTATCCAACGAGGTGATCCTGTGTTCTGTCACTCCAAGAAGAGAGAGAGGAGAAACAGAACCAGGATGACAAATGGCCGGACCAAAATCTGAAACAAGAAACCACAAGAACTTAAGGCTAATCCACGCCATGCTGGAAAGCCTGTTGGGATGGCAAGGGGAGGACAGGATGAGAAAACTTGAATATATTACATCAGAAAAATTCTCCAGCTCTCTCTGCAGTGGCAATGTCAACAGGGAAAGAGGGCCCACCACAGGGAGCCTGCAGGAGCCACAGCTTTGCCACCACCAGGGTCAGAGGAGTCGCAAGCCCTGATCAGGCAGGGGCTGAGGCCTGCAGCCTCATGCCCAGAGCTGACTCGTCCTCCTGCCTGCTCCCTTACAAAAACACTGGAGCACTGCCCCTCCTCCTCTGTCAGGGCTGTGTGGGTGCTTGGCTGTGGCTGCAGCCACCTCCTCCAGCTGGGGAGGGCAGCAAGGTTGGCCTCTTGCGTGAGGAGTTTCCCAGAGCTGTCAGGACCTGGGCTGGCACAGGGAGATCAACACACAGCTCAAGCAACTGTAAAAACTTCCGTGATGAACACACCGTTGTCCTTGCTAAGGCTGCTCAAGATCAAACAAGCTGCCAATAAAGTGCTGAGAGCTGTGATGAAGTGACTACCACAATCACTTTTGTGATTACAAAACTAAAACTAAAACTGGGGTTACACAGTCTCATAAAAAAGCAGGTTATGTTTCTAATTTGTTTTAAAAGTGAACTCAAATTAAATTCTAATTTCAGGAGAGAGAAATTTGCATTTTGGCCAAATCCGAGCCTTTTAATGTTTATGCTTAATAAACCGTAGCCCATTCTAATCAAGCCTACATAAAATTTTGCAGCTTAGAGCATACTTTAGTTTAACAACAATGTTTGTGTTCCTTTATAGGCTAAAAAAATCCCATGGGTTGTGTTTCCAATATGAATATTCACTATTATGGCTTCATAATTGGATATCCATCAATATTTAACATTATATGTCCCTAAAGGAGTTACCTAACACTTCAGCTCAGGGACAGCTGATCAGATGAAGCTGAGTCCTTCCTTTTTTTCTTTTTTTTTTCTTTTTTTTTTATTCCTTAATGCATAGCAGTCACTGACAAATTTACAGAAGCAACAGCTGCCAGCAGAACTAATTGGAAAAGGGGCTTGGGGAAAAGGACAAACAGAAATTTCAGAGTTTTGATGAAAACCAAAATAAGTAATTTGCTAAAGATAGAAAGAAAATGTTGAGATTGAAGATCAACATGTTCAATGGTAAAATTCCCAGAATAGTGTACCAACTTTGATGTGGAAAGAACATTAAAAATTCTAAGAGGAAATAGTTCAAAGTTAGGTGGGAATTCCTATTGTATGTATGTACTTGGAGAAAGACTGTAGTGTGGGACTTGAAGAAAAAATGAGCCTTCTGTATTCTTCATTGCTCAGTATTGACCAATGAACATCCTTTTGTATGGAAATAGAAAATAGACATCAGAGGTAACATTCCACGCCTCAGGTGAGTGTCCCAGAAACATAAATCTACTCTAGCCACAGACTGATGTGTCCTGAGTTTGAACTGCCAAAAAAGGAAGTTAAAGAGAAATAGGCAGGGTGGGATTTGTAGATTCGTCATGGATTTCATGAGTTTCTTTTGTTTATGTAGCTTTGGAAACCCAAAGCTCTATCAGATCTAGAAAAACAAATATTAATGTCTTCTTAGAGGTTTGTCAAATGACACAGTGCTGGCAATCTTAGTAAGAGCCTGAAATAATTTGTTGCCAGGTTTTCTCAGCTCAAAATAAGCTTTGCAGTTATCCTGGATTTCATATGCAATGCCATCATTGCTGGAGACAATTAAGTGCCTCTATCCTGTGCCATACCCCAAGAAATGTTGTTGCAGTTGCTTAACAACTTCACTGTGATTTTTTTCAAATTACTTGTTGATGACTTCGGCTTTGGCCTCTTTGGTCAGATTTGGCTGCTGTAAAGCTCTGGAAAGTCACTGAGAAAATGCTGGCATAATCTTGAATTTAATGGAAGGATCAGACTGGCCTTAATCCTGCAATTTAGTCAACAGAGTTGGGTAACATTTTAGTGACTGCAAATTCATCACAAATGGAGTTTTGATCCTAAAGCTGTTTCTACTTTTTAGTAGAATGGCAGAATTTATTTGAGGTAAGGAAAAAGTAGCCTGGAGGTAAACTCTAATCATGTTACCCCTCTTTTGCCCACTAACTCAGGGGTTATGGAATTTGGCTTTTAATCTCATCATGAGGGCCTTGGAAACAACACCTCCCTCTAAAAAGGACAATGTCTCTGAGGAGGAAGTTGGTGGAAATTTGGAGTGAGCTCCTCTTGTTTCTGGCCCCATCTCTTGGGCCCAGCCAGGCAGAGGTGGTGGGCTCTGGGGCTCTCAGGCTTCTGTCTGAGCTGCTTTGGCACACAAAGTCCCTGCAGCACACAGCCTTGGCACTCACACTGCTACTGGCACAGCTTTAACATCATTGCCCATCTTTGTCCTCCTGGCTTGGTTGTCCATAGAGCCTGGATGTTCATTCTCTCCCAGAGAAATGGGAACCCCAGGTCAAGTTTGTTCTTTTCCCAGTCTAGAGCAGGGACCAAAGAAACAGCCACGTTTTGTCTCCAGTATTTCAGATTGGCTGCTGACCCAGAAAATCAATTATAGTCACAGCCTTACGTAGTGCAGAATCAGGTAACATCCAGTATGGCAGTGACTGTGTCTGGCCCATGTGGAGCTTAGACACCTGCAGAGGCTGCTTTCTCTGTACAGCCTTATTTAGCACTTTATAGCTCTTTACAGTCTCCAGATGAATCTCATTTTCTGTGCAGGTTTATTTAAAACAGAGATGTAGTGAGTTAAGAGAATACCATTTTTTTTTTCCTTTTGGCACAGTAGTTCTATAGACTGGTCTTAGATGAAGTTCAACTAATTTATGTAGTAACAATAGTGAGCTGATATTTCCTCTGATACTGAGATTTGGCAGAGAGGACCAGAAGGAAGTGTTTCAATCCAATATATAAGACAACAGTAAAAGGAAAAAAAGATATTTCCTCTTTATTATGTGAGGAGAATAATATATTACAAATAATTTCCACCCATTAAAATGCTCTTTTGTTCTTGCAGCCCGGTTTGGGATTTGTGGTCAGTCCAGTTTTGATCACTGTAATATCTTTGCAACATTCCATCCTTGTTTCCTCATATCCATAGCTTGCTTTTGCTTGTGCTTTTGCTTGTGTTCCATCTGATCCCAGCTGTTGACATTCAAAGATCATTAATCAGGACACTTATTGCTAAAGAGCAATGGTCAAAGTTTGGCCTATTCCGGCCCAGCTGCTGTGGCTGGATTTTTGTGGTCCCCAAATCCAGTCATTTCTGGATAACTGTCTTTAATCAACTGGCCAACTGTAATTTAGTCCCAACACTATTGGGCCAACTTCCTTAAACAGAGCTATTTAAATCATTTTTGTGTAATTTTGCAAATCCTAAGGTTAAATCTCGGGTTTAGAAGCTTCCCACAGAGTTTGCAGAAAATAATTTTGTGCTGTTCTCTCAGCGTTTTTAGTGTTTGCTTGAGATATCACTCTGATCTTTGGATTCTACATTTTGGCACTACAAATTAATAGTAACTGGAGAAAGAAGAAGGAAATATTTCATTGTTATTTTTTTGCACACCACCAACAACACAGCAATGTTATATAAGTTCATGTAAGGCAGATTTTCTTTACAGAAGTGCGCGGCTGCTTTTACCTGGTTTGTACTACAGGCATTCAGAAACTATTAGCAACTCATCCATCCCTGTGAGCATTATTTCAGCCTCAGAGCTCTGAAGGGCTTCTGTTGTTTGTGAGCCACACACTGAAGAAGGTCTGAATTGCTCAAAGGCTTCTCCTAAAATATCCTAACAATAAGCAGGATGAAAAAAGTTGTGTTTCTGATTAGTTCAAATTTTTGGTTGATTTATCTTCATTTAAACTAACTGCAATCATAATAAACCTCTCCTTCTGTGAAGCAATGGAGTTTAAATTCTACAAGGACTTCTATCTAAAATGTTATTTTAAGGTTTTTTTTTTCTTATTTAAGTAGAAATTAACAGTAGCAAAATTTTTAATTTTGAAATAAAGAATAAAGTTAGAATGGGCAAATTAAAATTCTGTATTCAGTAGTTGCAGTATGTGAATCAGGGGTCCATTCCCAATGAGGGATCTTCTGTTGTACGTTAACATTTTTCATGAGGTACTGATAATCTAGTAGATAGTGGATGGCACTTACCTATTTTTGCAAAACAGCACCTTACTAGTCTAAGTGGAACTTACTGATGAGCAAGCTATGGTGCTAGTTTTTACTCAGCTTTTCATCTGAATATGTCTTGTATACTAAAAATGCACTTTTTCTGTGTCAACTCTGCATCAGATCATAAGAACATTTTCTATTAGCCTTGTCCATTCTGCTCAAGTGGATTTCATGGGTGAGAAGGGCTCAAGGAGCCTACTGTGGTTCTCAGATTCTGGCTAACTGAAGTTCATCAGTACTCATGATTATGATCTCTTTTTCACATTGTAAGCCCTGACAAGTTTGTAATAAAAAGCTCCCATATACTCAGGTTTTCTGAGGTGAGTCCTCTCCTAGATTGTGCAAATTTTTAAGGCCAGAATTTCCAGATGGTAACTCTAATTGCTCACATGCTTTAATGTAGAGACTAGCTATATTGTGTCTTTTATAACTCAGTGACCAGATATAATAAGTCATTCTAGAAATTCAAATTTCGACTAAAATAATGTTTCATTAATTGGAAAATCTGAGTGTTGCATGAATTTTGCTGCTCTTCATCTGGAAGCCTAAACATTTTGGGATTTCCAACAATCACTACCCAGGCATGTGCATGCTGCTTTTCACTTGTGCATGGGAATTGTGATGCTGCCAGGGCATCCCAGTCCTCCTGAACATGAACTATATTATATATTCAGCTTCAGCTATATAATAATCCTTCAGAAAGTCCCTGGCAAGGGTCACACAATGCCCACACGGCCTTTGCAGCCCCAGAATTCTATATACCTTCAATTTTCCAGATTTATTGACTACACAGCCAGTGTTCAGAGCTTTTACATCAGGAAATCTTGTGTAGCAGCAACTCTTCTGCATGCCCCAAGCTCCTGGTCCCTGGACTGTCCATACTGCAATAGGCATAGGTGAAAACAAAACCACCACCAACTTTGTAACTGCAATGAGCTTTTTGCATAGTAGAAGTGGTCCATTTTACTTCTTTACTCTGTGTGGTTGCTTCACTAGAAAAACTAGCCCTGTTGAGGAAATAATTCTAGTGAATATTTAAAGCTTGTATATGACCTTTATTTCATTCTTTATTTCTCCACTTCATTCTTTTTATTTTATTCATAAACTAGTAGCCTACCAAGCTCTTGTAAAAATAGTTGGAAAATGCATCCTGTCTTCCTGCTAATGTTTCCAATTTATACAAAACTATTTCAATAGAAATTTGAATTTCTGGAATGACTTATTAATCTGGTCACTGAGTTCTAAGAGACACAATATAGTGTCTGCTTTAAAGAACAAGGATTGATGTCTCTCTAAAACTATTTTTTCCTTCTGAGACAGTATGCTTTCCTCCTGAGTTAAGATAAAGATACTCAAGTACTTTAAGTTTTACAGTATATATTTATACATTTCTGTTGAGCATCCTAATGCATTTTTTACTTTTAAATTTCATGTGAAAAGACATTAATTGCTATGTTTCAGAAATTCATTTTTCTAATACAGATGCTTAATAAGATATAATAAGTTATAATAATAAGATGCTTCTGAGACGCAAATTTGGTGGGCATATTAGTTATTTATTGACCTTTCATCTGGAAAACATCAGGTTTCATTGTCCTGCTGTTGATGTCTCTGAGCATTATAACTTGACTATAATTTGTCTGAAGTGAAGGGCCGTTTATTTTTAAGACATATAAATTAATTAGTGAAAGGTCTTGTTTTACTGTAATTTAAAGGCATTTCAGGACTTTAATTTTGCTCAGTTGTTTTGTAAAAAAATATAAAAGAGAGAAAGAGAGGAGTGAATGAAAATCAGACTACAAAATATGGAAGAAAAGGTAAATAAAATCTGTATAAAGGCCCCAGTCTTGTTCATGGAAATTGTGCTGTTCACTTAAATGGGAGCAGGAACTTGCCCTTTAGCAGAATGCCCTTTTGCTTACAAGATATAGAACTGTCATTATGTAAAGTGGTTTTGTTTGTTTGCCATATTTTTTTTCGTGTCATTCAAGAGCTAAAGACCCCCAGGCTAGCATTAATGTCTAATAGAAGTTTTGTAAACCTTTTACTTCCAGTGACAATCTGAGTCTGTCCTGTTGTCAAAAGAGGGTCTTTAGTGAAGTTAAACATGAGCTGTTCATGTCTGAGAACTTGGCAGAGGATGGAAACTGGAGTCTCAGCTCAGTGTCTGATGTACAATAGGTGATTTCACAAAGCACCTTTGCAGTTTGACAGTTTTGTTTGCAAGAGACCCCAGGATTCAATGAGCCTATAGTGAATTGCTTAACATTACCCCATAGAGACCTGCCCCTGTAGGTCAAATCTAAAGTTTATCCACTGACAGCACCACACTTTCTGTGCTGTTTTGGCCCTAAGAGTACAGCAGGAGACATCTAGCTCAACTCAGTACACATTTCAGTCTGTAAGGTATCTCTGGGTGTAAAATGTGTTTACATCTCTGAAATCCACTGAAGAACTCAGTATAGACATGAGTATAGACATGTCATTTAGTGAGAAACTTTCAAATCACTTTTGTTAACCTAAAAAAATTATCCCAAATCGCCAAATTAAATCTTACTGTAAATGCTGTGGGTTATGTTTAGGGAATAAGAACTAATACCACCCTGGGTTTTCTACTCTGGCTATAACCTCTTAAAAGTGCAATTCAGTTTTTATCATCAGTTTTTAGTAGAGATGCAGCGTCTGTACCCTATGCTTTTGGGGTTGGTGGGAGAGCTGCAGAAATGGAATGAAGGCTGCACAATGTTGGGGACACTGAGGAGGAGTTAGGCAGCTGGTTCCAAGCACACTCTGCAGGGACCCACAGCCACGGCCAAACAGGCAAAGCTCCCCTACCAGCACGCACAGAGAGGGGGGCAGTAATGGAGAAGAATGGAAGTTTGGACAGGCAAGGACCTGCAGGAGGATGACACTTCCCCTGAAGGCTGAGGTACCATCACAGAACCACTTCCCTGCTCTGGAGAGTGAAGAGGAAAGACCTGTCAGATCAGGATTGCTGCTGGAGCCGAGTAAGGCAGCTCCATCTGCTCCCTGTGTAACAATCTGTGCAGCTGAGAAAGGGGGACTGGTGAGAGCAGCGAGTGACTCTTCTGCCAGGTACACAGGGAGGCACCCATGTGCTCAAGAGAGAGGTGCTGCTTACCAGGATTTGTGTCACGGGTGTCACTGACAGACTGACAACCCTTGTTTAGCCCACTGACTAGCGCCTGCTGCTGGTGTTCCACATTGGTACCAGCCAGGAGCAGCTGGAGTGGGTCCAGAGGGGATCACAGAAATGGTCAAAGGGCTGGAGCACCTCAGCTGTGCAGACAGGCTGAGAGAACTGGGGCTGCTCATCCTGGAGAAGAGAAAGCTCTGGGTACACCTTACAGCAGCCTTCCAGTACCTAATGGGAGCCTAAGGAAAGCTGGAGAGGGACTTTTTCCCAGGGTGTGTAGTGATCGGGCAAAGGGAAATGGCTTTAAACTAAGAGTAGGTTTAGCTTAGATATTAGGAAAAAGTTATTTTATATGAGGTTGGTGAGACACTGGAAGTTGTTGCCCACAGAAATCATGGATGCTGCATTGATGGAAGTGTTCAAAGCCAGGATGGACAGGGCTTTGAGCAACGTGGTCTAGTGGAAGATGTCCCTGCCCATGGCAGGGAGGATGGAACAAGGTCCCTTCAAACCGCTCTGTGATTCTGTGAACGTCATTCTGTTATGCAGAAGATCTCTGCTTTGAGATTCTTAAAGACAGATGTTTAGTTGCAGTATTTATTTGATAAGTTCATAATTAACTCACATATAATTTTATACTGCACTTGTACAGTGTAGAAACTCTCAGGATTAAAAGGTTATATGTTCAAAAAATAAACTTCTTTCATAAGTGTATTGGATAATTTGTGGTATTTATCTGTTTGTTGCCCTAGGCTAGGGATAATGGGAAGCTGTTTTCTCAGCACTTATGGATAACCTGGCCCTTCAGTAAGCTTAGGTTCCATGAGGTGGGATAACTGTGATGGGACCCTTACCTGGAGGAGATCACTGCAGTTCAATGCATGTTGCTTGCAAGTAAAAGTTATCCTGTGTTTTGTGATACTGTTTAGAATGGAACTTTTAAAGACTGAACATGTTATGTCAAAGCTTTTAAGAAGGAAGAGGCACAAATATTTAAAATCAATATAGTTTATCAGCCCCATGTAATGGAAATATATGGTAAATAGTGATCTGTTTCTCTGTCCAGCTGTACTGCTTGCAGGGGTGAGGATTTATGGGATAAAGTTCAGGGCTACCATTTCAAAGCACTAAATAGAAGTGTTAAACAATAATATTTTCCAGGAATGTCTCCATCCAGCACTTTTTACCACAGTACAAGAAACAACAAACTGAAAGCATGCCTTTTTCTTTGGCATATATTCCTCCAGATAACAAACCTACTTATGCATGTTAGTAAGAACATACTCTTTTAAGTAGAGGGCTGCATTAAGGAGGACAGATTCATGTGAAAAATGAAAAAGACAAAAGCCTGTTTTTTCATTGTTCAAAT
Organism: Spizella passerina; assembly: GCA_013401375.1. NCBI lineage: Eukaryota > Metazoa > Chordata > Aves > Passeriformes > Passerellidae > Spizella > Spizella passerina. The sequence goes on along the minus strand of WBNQ01036593.1, from coordinate 2,607 downwards.
TTCTTGGTATATTAAGTTTAAATAAAAAAAAAACAGTGAATCTTAATAATTGCCTGGACCTGGATCCCTTTAGGGTATTACAGGTAGCACTTCCATGTCTTGTAAGTCATCCTTGCAAAGTAGGAGTGTAGCCTGTCTCAAATTTATAAACAACCTGAAAACCAGAGATGCAGCCTGTTCCTTCTAGCTAGGACTATTTATTCCTGTAAGTCACCATCAAAACTTGCAGGAGAGATCACAGAGATGATACAGGATTCATACTGCTTTGTGGATTGGACCTGAAAATCAACTCTTCACTCACTGGGTTAGCATTACTCTCGGAGAATTTCGGAGAGTGAAAATTACTTTGAACATTATGACAGCTACAGCCTTTCTTGACTTTTTCTGAACTTTTAAAGCTAGATTATCTATCTAAACTTTTGAATTAGGGTGCTAGCAGAACTTAGGCAACATGAGAGAAGAGCTTTGTTGGAACTTGAAAGAAAACCACAGTGTGAAGTGAAAGCAACGTGACACTGCAGAACCACCACAAATGTTCTTTCATGACTTCTATTGTGCTCTCTCCTTGAAGCACTTCAAAACCAAATCTACTCCCACAGTTTTTGTGACCTTACCCTTAGTTTAGAGCAAGAACAGAAAGCATTGTGTTTGTCTCATCCACAGTGGTTGCCAAATCTTGAGATGGAACCCAGGGTTTTTTTGTCTTTTAAGTACAAATATTGTGCTGATATTCTAGCTAGTAAACAATGCTGCCTCAAGTAAATGAAAAAAAAAATTCTGGATTCCTGTGTATGTTTCAGATTTTGATCACCTGTTTTATTCCAAAGGGTTCGGTGTTGATTTCAAACAGAGAAGCTGAACAAATTCCTTTATTTGTAATAATGTTAGATAGAAATATCTTAGAAGTTTGACAAAGCATTATGCCTTGCTAGAACAAAAAGAGCAACCTGAAACTTTACAAATGATGAATGCTGCAGTGCAAATCCCAGTAGAAAATCTCAGGATAGGGCACAGGCAGATCAGATTAGATTTATCTTTGATCAAGAGCCAAAAACATCAGGAGATAATGATAGTAATTTTGTATTCTTTTCATAAAGAACATGAGATAAGCATTGGAAACAGTTATTATTTATATTATATTAGGAATTCATTATTAAATTATTTAAAACAAAGCTAAGACTGAGTGAAATAAAATTGGGTAATGACCTGCCATTCTTACTCTTAATATTCAATCAATTATCTTTTATAATTTCATTTTTCAACCTAAAAAAAACAGACCCTTAAAAACAAAAAAAAACTGCCCAAAACCTTTAAATGAAATATAATGGAATGTCTGATGCCTGGGCACATGTCCACTTTTAATGCTGCAATTCACTTCAACAGGTTTTTTGTATTATTTCAGACCCAGCAACTGAATCACCTGTCACTTAAACACAGTATTAGGTCACAAACATTCAATTTCCATTCCAGTGTAACTTCCAAATAGAGACAACTTGTGGTTTTTTAGCTGATTTATTTTTTCTTAATTAATTCATTCCAATCTGTGCTGCAAAGAAAGGAGTGCAAAGGTGAACCTTACCTATCTTTACAGGACTCTTATTACAGTTCTGTAAAGATATCAAGGTGATAGGATCCTGTGTGGGACTGGAAGCAGGGATAACTAGAAATTTGAGCGGGAACTTTCTATTGCAGGTTTTTTTGTATGATGGTAGTTACATTTTTTTTCCAGGTATGATCCATTTTTAATAACATTTCTGCAAAAAAGCCAGAAATTTCTTGAGAGAAAAAGGGGATCCAGATAAACCTTTGTATTCTTCAGTAATGATTAGGGAGAACACTTTGTTGGAAGTTCACAACTGTTTCTGTTAGTGAACATATATATAT
>WBNQ01036592.1:0-18043 GCA_013401375.1 Spizella passerina | reverse complement strand
TCTCACACTATCTGGATTTTACATAAGCATCCCAAAACATTCCACTTTTCACTGTCTTGAAAGTAGAAAAGCAAGCTGAGGTTTATGTCTAAAGACTTGACTCTGGGTCACAAAAGGAGAATTCAAAAGAAAGAGGCAGAGTTAGTTGCTAAGAGACCACAGCTACTGAACACATGCTGTTATCTAATGGCATGCAATGGAGGCTTTGCAGTTAGAGAATGTGTAATGTATCTCTATGTACCAATAACTCCTGTCATTTACTGAGGGCAAAATACCATAATAATAGTGCAAGAGGCCCCTCATTGTAAGCTGAACCACACAAATGCTTAAAAAAACCCAATACAAAAACAAAACCAACAAAAAAAATTCTCCCCTAAAAGTTGTGAGGACTAAGCCCCTCTGAATTCATTATTATTTCTTTGTGTGCTTTTAAGTTACTAATTTGTGAGTTTGATTACATAATTCACATCTCTATTACTAGTTTGTTGATATGAATCCATATCTCATAATCAGCAGTATAAAATTCCAACAACACTGAAGCATAGAGAAGAAAGGAGTCTGTACCAGCCTGATCATTCCAGAACTAAAATGTTTGTATGTGATGTTCAGATAATAGAATACCACCCTTTTCTGCAACAAGCTTTTAACTGGCAGAGTCCTTTTCAGAAAAAGCCAGTTTTGGGCTTCACCCTGAACACAAGGCAGCACAATGCTGGAAGCGTGGAAAAGGCAAACTATTTCAACATTTACCAGGTTCAGGTTACAAAACCCAAAAACTTTTTAAAAAGTTCTATTTAGAAATTTATTTTCCATATTTATACTGCTTATTGAACTTAAAAGTTTTACTAAAATGCTGCAGGTATCTCAGGAATATCATGTGGAGAATAGATACTGCTTCTGGAGCTCCTTTGCTCTAAAAAGGTTCAGATATGCTTTTTTCTTAAGCAAAGCATTCCTTCTGTCTCCCATATCACTTTCTTCTTCTTACTCCTCAAAATGTTAATCTGTCTGAACTTGCAGAAGAACAGGCAGTTGGAGAGCTGTGAGCAAACCCAGCCATGCTCAGCTGAGCCATTCCTGCTCAACCACTGTGCCTGTAACTAGATTCAGCTTCCTTTCATAAGTGTGTCTATCCTCTGGCTATAAAAGGCCAGTGAAAGACTAGCTGAAACCAACCACTAAAGTTGTCTATAATTAAACAAAATTAATTCCACATGTACTGTCATAATCATAGAGGAGTTCAGACCATCTAGTCCAGCCTCCCTGAAATGAGCACAGACATCTCCAAGTTGCTCAGAGCCCCGTCCACTCTGACTTTGAATGTCTCCAGGGATGAGGCACCTACCATCTCTCTGGGCAACCTGTTCCACCATCACCACTCTCAGTTTAAGAATTATCTTACTTTTATCTATGCTGAATCTACTCACTGTTAGTTTAAACCTTTGCCCCTTGTCCTACCAAATGTGAACGTGGATAAGGTAACACATGGGGCCACCAAGATCCAGGACACAGATGTACACCCTGTTACTCACATCTCTTTATGAAATTTATGCACCTTAACTCTAGCAAAAACAGGTAGGATGTTTACAGAATAAAAACTAAACCAGGCTATTTCCCTTCTTTCCCTTGCAACATCACACTAAAAAGGCAGCTTTGAGGTTTCTTGCACAAAGCCTGTGCAGAGCCTCTTCCCAGCACTGCTCTGCCCCATGCCAGTGGCCTTTTCCAGAATAGAGCATCCAGGAAGAAAGGGAAGCTCTTGTTCCTGGAATGGGAATACTGATGCTCCCTTGAAGATGTGAATCTTTTCTAGTTATTCATCCACAGAGCTGCAATGAATATTTGCTTCTTAGCAAAATTATTGAACTAATAAAGTGTAATTGTTCCTTTGCAGCTATTGTGGTCAGTAACAAATCCAGCTTGCATGAATGTGCACTCTATTCTTATGCCAAAATTCTCAAAGAAACAAACATTGTGACATTCTTCCCCTAATGTGTGTGTTTAATTACTGATAAAAGAAATGGGAGTTGTAAATGAGAACTAAAGAAAAATTCTGTGTATTCACCTAAATTCGATGAGGTTATTTCCCTCCCCACAAATTCCTTAAGTCATCAATTTAATTGCTGTTTCCTTCAAATACTCAAAATAGAGGAGGCAGAATTTTCAACCTGTTCAATTCTAGTACCTTTTCTGTTCACCCAAAAATGTTAACTAAAACTTTTGGAAAAAAATAAATAACCCTATGCCTGTAATTTTCATCAGTGTCCAGAATCAAGATACAAAAAGGCAGAAACCTTCCCCACTCAAACACCAAACTCATAATGAGAAGGCAATGAACCATGCATTTAATTTTCAAGAATATTCAATCAGAATATTAAAATGCATTCTGATTATAAGACGCAGCTAAAAATCCACATCTGCCTTATATCCATAAAATCTTTAAGTGATTTAATAAGTGAACAGAATTTCCAAATTAAACTTACAAATACTTATGTCTAATCAACAAAATCAGCACACACATGTGTATGTATATGCTTGAGCATTTTAAACAGAACAGCTTTTATCTGTGAATAAATTCATTATGAATTATAGTTTTCCAATAGTTACGCTTGCAAGAGCAATAATCATGGTTCTGACTCCACTGTAGTAATTTGAAAACCTCCATTCGGTTTTAAAAGGTTCATCTCTCTTCCAAGAATACTAAACATAAATAGGTTTGGAACCATTAGTATTCTTAGATGAATATAAGAATAAGACCAATGTAAATACAGGCATGGAAGTAAAACCAAGTGACCTGAGTTTCCATTTCTATCTCCAAACAGTCATCACTTCAGAAAAGGGCAGATCATTGCATGCATCAATAAATTCTATAAATTGTACTGCACTATTGTGAGGCACTAGACCCACGTTATCTGTCCTCTGGTAATGTTTTTCATAGTGCTAAAGAGATATAATAAAGAGATATAGAAAGCATCTGTTATTTTGCATTTCAGTAATCATTTAAATTGAGAAAAATATATGTTTGTTCCAACAGAAGTAAAAGCCTGACATAAGGCTTGGGATTCATTTGAGGTTTTTGAGTTAAGGAGAGTAGCATGATTTTCTTAATCTTGGTGTAGAGATTGAGACTATGAGGGAAAAGGTGTGCTTGGATAGAGCATGAAAAACACACCTTTGAGACTTGAGCCTGCTGCACAGAACCACATTACACACATAGCATGCATTCCTTGTAATAAAGATCTACATTTCAAAGAAGCAGTTAAAGCCTTTCCTGAGCAGGTTGCAAATCCCTCTAAGAGTTGCACAAACCGAAGCCACTTTGACCTCTCTGTGATGGATTGCACGTGGAAGGTTTTCTAAGGAATTTGAGTGCCAACACCTGTTCCAATGAAAAAGGGGCTCACAGTTTCTTGCTCTGGAAATTCAATTTCATAGAAAAGGGTCTTTGACTTTTGGTCTTGAATTGTCATTTTCCACAATTTGACACTAAATGCAATAATCCAGACATATGAAAAAAACTACTAGAATCCGCACAAAATGCTATTGAGCTAGAGGCTTCCTAATAAAAAATTAGAATTATATTTTCATTCTAGGCCATAGAATGAAAGCATATTTCTGACTTTCCATTGATTTATATATCTCTTTGTAACAAATGAAAAAGAGTTATTTATACTGTATCACTAATGCAATCTTACAGCAGTTGCTAAACAACTTGAGAATGAAAAGAAATCAAATTTCTTTTCAATCTGTTATCACTTACCCCTTCCTTTTGTCTAGGATATATAGTACAAATATGTGATTACTTCTGACTTCTAAAAGCAAAAAAGTTGCTATCTACCAGTGTTCTAATCTCTGTAACCAGTTCAATCTAAAAAATTTTCTCTCACCTCAGTGTCATGTAATTTTTGAAAGACTATAAAAACAGGCAATTAATTAATTTCATTTACAATTTAGAAAGTACTTAATAACTAGTCTCTTTTTTTGTTTTCAAAAATTTGTTGCTTTCAGCAGAAGTGTCCATGGAACTATGCATTTGGTGAGGGTTCACACAGGAAAATGCTAGCAATATACATGTTCTGGCCATCCTTCTTGAGTTAACAATAGAACTACACCATTTCAAGTACAAGCATTCTCCTTGTTCCTGGCTCCCTAGAAAAAGGGACACAAAACCCAGTAAATCCCACTGGCAGGACAGAAAAACACTGGGGGGGCCCTGAAGCGATGCTCGGCCAGAGGTTTGAAAACCCCACCGTGAGTTTCCTCCACAGCTCTTGGGCTGCTTCCAAAGGCAGGAATTCCCTTTGGCCTTCACTGCTCCCTGCTGTGGACACAGAGACACAGAGAGCAGAGCCCTCCTGGCCCAGGGCAGGCAGGTCCTGCACAGAGCACAAGTGGTACCAACAAAGGTCCAGCAGTGGAGCATCCTCACGCACGAGCTGGACCAGGCAGCAGCTCAGGGCACAGGGCACAGGGAGGTGCAGGCCACTTGGGACTCATCATTCAGGTGAAATAAAACTAAGAAATATGACCATGACTGAAAAAGTAGCAAGAAATTGTTGATGCTTTGAACTCTGTGTTCTCACAGGGTTCTAAAAGCTTCAATATCTGGGAGTTAGTAGCAGACAGGACAGAGAATGGAGAAATTATTTCCTGCTCTTGCTGATGCCCATTTATTTGAGAGTCCAGAACAAACTCAGATGCTGCTTACTCTTACATTTTGGTTTCCTAATCTTGAATTTCAATATTAAATCTGAAAGTAATACTGATTCAGGGAGGCATTCCAAGGATTACCTGAGACTACACTCCGAGCAAAGCTAAAAACTTTCACACTCTGTTCCAGTTATAAGTGCTAATAGGAGAAAGACAAACAGATACTGAAAGAAGCAGCATTTAACCAATCTCAGAGAGAAAGCACTTATCTTTAATGAACAAATAGCAGGGACAAAAGGCAGGGGCATGCACTAGTCATAACAATTACATCAAGAGTCTCTCTGTTGCTGTCACAAAGACCAAAGAGGAACGGAGCAGATTTATTGCTAGGCTCGCATAGAGGCTAATCACTAATTCTTGCTGATAGTTTGAAATGTTTTGGATGGTTGATTCTGTTCTATTACCAGAAAGAAGCCGTCAGCCACTACAGGGAAAACAAACACTTTGTGGCAGATACAATATTCCTGATCAATTACCAGGCAGCACAAGGACCTGGCTCAGCTGCTCATCATTTCAGTTATTCACCAGCAGATGGGACTTACAGCATATTAGTGTTTCAATTAGTCACCATCCTTATGTACTTCATAAGAAAAACCCAATAAACTAACTAAAAATATTCCAGAAAGCTCATAATTTTTTTTTTGACAAATACATTCAAATTCTGAGAGTCAGGTCTGACTGTCTAAGGAAATGACAAACTGATTCAATAGCCCTTCATTGCTTGAATTTAAGCTGACTTTTGCCATGGCCTGTTTGGTCCCTTCATCAATTTCTGTTCCGTATGAAATCAGATTCATGCTGTGAGTAGCTATTGAATCAGTTTGTCTTTCATTTAAACTCATGTGAAATTAACTAATTAACTGATGTTCAACACTCAAAAATCCAACAAAACAAAACAAAAACATATCAACAAAAGAACAAAAAAAAAAAAAAAAGGCAAAACAGAACAAACAAAACAAAAATGCCCCAAATCAACCAACCAAGAAAAAAAATCAACAAAAAACCATCTTAGTCATACAAGCAGCAGCACAGGCCCCTCAGCCCTCTGCAGCCTCCATGCCTGAGCCCCAGCTAATGATGAGCAAGCAGCTCTGCTCTTTGCCTTTTCATTTCCAGAGAAAAGAGCTTCAACAAGTTGCTATTTCAAGAGCTTGCCAGAAGCAAGAACAATGGTGCAAAATGTTCATAACTACATGTTGCACATGAGGCACCAAGCAGGAATCAGTTTATTAGTGTTGTCAATCTACTTTGATAAGTACTGGGAAGTCTACAATGAAAGGCTTTGTTTCTTCACTTTTTATGAGGCACCTAATTGTCATGGCTATTTTTACTCTCAGTGTCCTACAGTTTGATGTTGAATACAATCAAGCTCCCAGACTCCATACAAGCCCATGTGCATAAATCCCATACTCCCACTATGCCTGAGTGACTGCTCGGGTTCACATTACTGCCAATTAAAACACACAAGAAGAAGAGGTCCAGGAAGGAGACCACATTGCACCAAGGTAGGACACATATTATTCTATTTAAAATGACTGTAGATGGACTTCAGACAAGGAAAGCTGTGAGGTTTACATTTTAGGAGAAAGAATCAATTATCCCGCTGCTCAAGTAAAATAAGGATTTAAAAGTACTCATGTGGCACAGTGGAAGACATCATCTTTCACTGCAGCCAGCATCAGATTATAGGCAGAGCAAGAAAGAAAACCAGCAGGAGAAAGGGACTAGAATGAAGAAAAAGAGAGTATTTTAGCTCCTGGACAACTATTTATTTCTAAAAAAATAAATCAACAGAAAGAAAAAAATACCAAAGCAAAAATCCCAACCAAACCAATGTCTATACAGATACTGTTCTTATTAACCAAAATCTGATAACTGATGTAATTATTTGCAAAATAATTCCACCATGGAAAACCTCTCTTGTGCACACTCTTGATTTAGTAAAACAAGGTCTTTATTTTTGCTCCATTTGACCTCAAGCCCTGCAGTCAATTTGTATTTTTTAGTAAAAATAGATACTCTGCTTCTCTGACTGGACTCCATAGTTCTATCCACAGGTTTGTTTCCCATGCAGAGAAATACAAGATGCTTTTTCATTAATTTCCTGTTGTATTTTTATAATATTACCGAAAAGTCACACAGTGAGGTCTTAACCCCTATTGCTAACTTTTTTCTCTTTTCACTAGAGATGTAGTAAAAAATAATAAAAAGCAGGCAGATAATAGCTATGTTATTGAATTTTTAACATAATTTAGTTGGATTTCAAGTTTTGTTTCTAGAAACTCTAGGAAAATTAGAAGGGTTTCAAGAATGCAAAGCATACACTGTCAGAACTTAACAGAAGAGGAGTAAACTGCTTAAAATCCATACGCAGCCAATTAATTTATATGGCACACAAATGATTACAGATGTTTCAAAAATGTAACTTTTCCCTCTTCATATTTAGAATTCACACGGACAAAATTCCCGCCTCAAGTTCCAGCTGCTTTGAAAATGCTCCTCAAACGGCATACATGATATAACAGATATAACATGCAAACAGATATAACATGCAAATTCTTGCACTGGTTAATGAAGCAATGTTGTGTGGCTGAAGCTGTGAGAGTAACCAGGCCATCAGTGTCCCAGGAGTCCTGTGTGACAGGCTGGGAATGTCCCTGCACAGGCTGCACCCAGCACTGCTGTGTTTTCATTCCCCAGGAAAGCACAGCAACAGTAATTAATCCTGCCTCATCATCCTAATATCTAACAGCTGCAAATTCTAACTCCTTATCATTCATTTATCTGCATCTTGTTGTTTTGTGGTGGAATTTCTAACCCCTCTCATTGCAGAACTGCATAGCATAGATGGATTTAGGCACAAAGGTCATCTGGGCCAACCTCCAGATTAAAGCAGGAATAATCAAACCTTCCAGGACTGTCATGCCACAGGCCATGCCTCCCAAAGAGAGTTTCTCTCACAGAAGGCTCCCCACTTCTCTGCAAAACAGCATCTCAGGGAGGGACACATTTCTCCATGCCTTGAAAACAACCACAGGGCTGGATTAAGTGATGCTAATGGAAGTCCCACATCTAATGTGGAAGCGTGGGAGGGACGATGGAGGAGAAGTAAAGCAGAATCCCATTCTGTTTCATCCTGATCCAGTGAACTGAGAGGAGGAAGACAGCAGCCACATGAAGGAGCAAGAGGGAACACAGAAACCAAAAGCCTGTGTGAGGAAACCAATTCCAGCTCCCCAAATCTGGTGTCATCCAGAGTGCAAATATCCTTCAACACAGCACTGCTTGGCCTCCCCTCTCCTTTGCCAGCTCTCAGAGCTGCTTCTCATGTGATGCTGGTGTGTGTGCAGCACGGTGGGAGTGCAGCATGGGCACCCAGTCGAGTCCCAAAATGTCAGAGACTCGTCAGGAGCACAACTCCATGGGGCTGGGACGCAGTGTGCTCCACTGGCAGCTGCCTGCTGAAACTAAGGCAGCTGTGGGGCAATATCAACAACAGAATCGCTCTGACCACAAGGGCCTCTCCTCCCATCTGCACTTTTGCCCTCTTGAGTGGCTTTCACTTCTTTTGTACTGCACAACCAATGGCAATACTTGACCTAATAATCCACAACTGTTTATCAGAGTCCTTACAAAGACAAAAAATAATTTTCCCATTTATCCCGGTGCTCTTGATGTTGGCCCATTTTTATTTTCATGTACAAAACTAAGCGCTGTCTGTTGTAATAGAAATGAGACTCATAATATCACTTGCAATGAATAGTTTGAGCTGGAAAAAACCTCCCACTTCAGCAATAAATTATCTCCAAGAATAATTTTCTTGCCTCATGCTACAACACTGCCCCCTAAATACATTTTCTCTTAAATAAGAGAAATAGTTGAAAGAGAATATTTCTGCAAGATCAGTTCCTCCTGCTTTGAGAAACAGAAGTCTCAGCTTCCCAGTGACATTTGACATTCTATGAATGTCTCAGTATTTTACTGCTCATAAGTGATCCATTATTTTATACAAAAGCTGTACTAAGCAGGCACCACCTTTTGAATGTCCCACAAAACCATGGATAAAAGGTCCTTAAAATTCTCCTTTTGTGCAGTGTGCATTTGATCATGGTAGTTTCCCAAATGCTGAATTCCTAATATGAAGTCAGGTGTGTCTCCCCCTCATTCTCCAGGCAATCTGAACTATAAATGATTTTCATTATCAGTTGTCAAGTCCTCATACAGAAGAAAAGTCATAAAAAAACCCCAAGAGAAAATACTTAAAGAGAACTTGTGAAAGACCATGATTTATTTTTNAAAATAAAAGGAAAAAAAACCACAAAGCACTTAAATATACTTTCATTGTTTTCTTCAGATCATTCTACTAGATGTATTGTGTGTGATGTTCTTGAACTGAGTGTAAGCTGTGCAAATTTTGGCATAATCTCAGTGGCTCGAACAAGCAGACCCAGCTCTCTGTCCCTTCTTCCCCAGGTGACAAGTTACCTCTAGGTAAGCCTGCATGGGATCCCAAACAGCACTAACACAGTGTGATGGAAAACAAGGGTTTTAGAGCTCCACAGATCTCCTGGCTGGTTATGCCCTTTTTTGACCCACACTCTTAGAGGAAAAGTCCTCTCCTTCTAGCAGAGAAGGTTGTGAAAATCACCCTTTGTAAAAACACTTGTGTTGATATCATTTATGTTTGGAGAAAGTATCAGATGTGGGCATGGGACTGCCCCTTGGGAATCTGCCAGCAGAACAAATCCTGAAGGCACACATTGATCAAGGGAATGAATTCAGTGTGTGCTCTGCATTCTTGGATAATAACAATGTCATGACATTTTGCTTTCTAGAGAAAAAATGATCTCTCTCTTCCCTAAGTGACTGAGCCAAAAGCAGCATAATCTAAACTATTTCAGGGAAAACTTTCAGTATTTTCCCTTTATATGTGATAAGATGACAAAGCCTAGCCCAAGCTTCTTTTCATCTGTAGAAATGTACAACTGAGTCACTTCTCATTTCAGGCAGCAATGCCAGTGCTACACATGCATCCATCCAAAGGAAATGATTTTCTGTAAATTTCAATCTTTTGTTATGTTGTCAGGAGACCTAGGAGGACTGGCTAGCGGGCAGAGCACCTTAGTGCTGTTGCCTGTTGGAGCCTCTTTGTTCTGTTTTTGTCTCTAGTCCTGAACCTCTGTTGAATGTCTCTGTATTTCTATAAATATTTCTCCAAGGACCTTCCATGGATGACCTTGCAGAACCTCCTCCCTTTCCATCCTTCTGGCAGGTATGCCCTGAACATTTCTGTGCCTGTCACTCCCTTTCACCACTTTATCCCCTACCATGTTCTTCAGGGTCCTTTCCAGCAGTTTTGGATCAGACTCCACTCTTCTTTCAATTAATGTACAAAATCAGACTCTTCTGAACCCATGGGTAATCCTCAAGGATTCTGGACATGAAGATTTGGTTTCAGGACTTGCCTGATTCACATTCTTTCTTCATTCTTCCTTGTGTAAATCTGTATATTTGTCTCTGCTTCTGTTACTTATTTCTCCAATTCTTTTAAACAAATTTAAGTTCTCTAGTACTATTTTCTACAGATTTTAGCAGCCACTAGCATCTGCCTCAGTGTTTGAATTGAATAGAGCATTTCAGATTAAGTTGGGATGAGAAAAGCTACAGAAAGTAAAGCATATTGGAAAGATTTCTGTTGGTTTTATACTGTGCTGAACTTCTTCCCTACCACAGCTCAAGAAAAAGGAGGCAAATCCAGACAAAAGCTCACTAAATTGTGCCAGGCTACTTCTTAGATACTGTCTTATATTGTATGGACATAAAGTCCATTTCTTTCATTGCTTTTTATGTTTCCTAATTTTTTTTACTGCTGTGAATAGAAGTTCCTATTCCATGTGAAGGCTTACAGGAAGGACATTCAAAGTGATAATGAGGACAGCAAATCTATGTTAAATTAACTCGAGAAAACCAAGCTGATGTTTTAGCAAAACTGAGTTTTCAATTAAATGTGATTAAGAAAATAACTACTACCTTACAGTAGAAGTCTACCAGCAGAATCTCTTGGATTTCAGAGAAACATCATAGGTAAAAAAGAATACAGAATGCCTTTTGTTGTTGTTACTGTTATTAGGGAACCTCTCTTCTAAAAAAATTCTGGTGGGGTTTTTTTTGCATGTTTTTTTCAACAAATTTAATTTAAGACAGGCTGGACAAGGAATGTCAGATCAGGCTCAAAACATTGAAGTGTGAGAAAATATATTTGTCAAGATCAGTTTAATTAGACCAACTGGCATTGCACCCAGACCCATATGGGAAATACAATTTTATCACCAAGAGCTTCAGAAGAGTAGAGCAGTTCTCTGGCTAAACTACCTTTCCTCCCAAGCAAACCAATAATATGAGCAATTATGGTTTTGTACACCTATAAAAATAACAAGCATCATACTTAGGTAAAATAAAAATAGACAAGTTAATCTGAAGTTTCACCAACACAGACTTTTAGTGCTGAAAGTAATTAGCATTTCCCAGCTATTGAGGAGCTCAGTGCCACACTCCTGGCACCACACAGGGTTCTCACACATGCACGACATCTGACAATCACAACAGGTAACAACAGGGCACAGCCACACTTGAGTTTAGTCAAAATTATATTTAAAAAATCCCTTTTACGAATGGGAAAAACCCACAAAAATTTTAATCCTTGTGTGGTCTAAAAGTTAGTGCAGTTATTGGTTTATAGATGATTTTACCAGCTAGCAGTTTCTCATTTCAAGTAGATTTATAAAATTCAAATCATATCTGCATACATCTTACTAACCTATAGACTGAAGTTATTAAATAAGACCTTGAAAAATTGCTTGTAATTGAAACATCAAGTGGAGTCTTAAGCTTTGGAAATTCTGTTGAAATTAAACAGTAATGAACCTGTATTTTTACAGAGTTTTTTACTTTCAACCTACAGTTTGCCACATCTGCTTAAATTCCTTTCCAAAGCTACACAAAAGCTGAGCTGTTAATGGTTTATTGTTGTGTAAACTGTATTATTAAAGTATGCATTTGTGTTTTTTCTTCACCTAGGAAGTGTGTTTTATAGATTTCAACTTTTTCATTTACATGTTTATTTATATGCATCAGTCATAAAAATAAATTTTATACTTCATATAAATAACCTGAATACTATTTTAAGAATCACAAATATACCCAATACCCAAAATGTGGGATTGGGAAGTTGTGTTTCAGCTCCTACCTTCCACACATAATAGGCAGCAGTTCTGGTTACAAAAAATTTACAGTACATTAGAACAGTAAAAAAAGGATGAGGAAAGTGCCTTTATTAGCTTTCCCATGTTATAGATTCAAACCTGAGAAAATTACAGCCTCGGGTGTACAGAGGGCCACCATTTTAGGGACGAAATTATGACCCCATGAAGTGTGTCCAGCCAGCAGGAAAACTCATTACTCACTTCTGAAAACTGAAGTATTTGGCTCAAAGTCACCCTGAGAGTCAATAATGCAGCCAGGTAGCAATCCATGTTTCCCTCACCCCAGTCCAGCTTGCAGAGTAAAATTATCTTCCCAGTTAAATACAATATTGAACCCCAGTCCCATTTGCTGTTCTTTTTCCTGACTAAGGTTGTTTTCACTGTCCCTTACAACAACCACTGTAGATGCAGCCAAGAGCAGTGGTGCTTCCAAAGACCTGTATAGTAAATATTCACCAGGTATGCTACTGCTTTTCATTGCCTTGCTAGGGCTGAAAAATCCAGAATGGGTAAATTCCAGAGTTTGCTTAGCATTTTGTTGGGACACAGTGCCTACATTGTATGAGTCCATTAAATGAGCCTGAGATGTTCTCTGGCACAGGCAAACATGGAATATCTCACATTCACATTGCTAACTACTCATGCTCTCTGAAACAGGGTGGCCACAGGCACAATCTCTTGCAGGGATTATTCCTGGCTCATCCTGGTGCCCAAACCACACCTGGGAATTAGGAAGGCAGCATTAGTTTGCCAGGTCAAAATCCTGTTCATGTCCTTCCCCATTAGCAGAGACCTGCCCTGGTCTCCTGCAGGCCCCTTCTTCAGGGGTGAATTTCTGTCCAACCTAAAGAAAGATAACTTCCCTTGATCTCAAATTTCTAACACCACTAATGGATCAAACAGCAGCTGCAGCAATGTAATAACTTATTTCCTTCTAGGTCACTAGGAAAGCAGGTTTTTCATCCTAACTCCTTTTACAATTTTGTGAAAAACAACCAGATCTATAATTTTTGGTGCTTCCACATTTAAGGGAAGAAAAGAGCAACATGGCCATTAATAATGAAAAAAAAGCCAAAATGCTTAGTTTCTCAAATCACAGGGACCCAAATTAAATCATCCATAGAAAGATAAAAATCCTTTGATTTCAGAGTGGGAGGAAAGGCAAACATCAGTTTTGATCTCGCTGGCACCTTCCATGTACTTTCTATTACTCTGCATTTGCAGTACTGCTGGAAATACTGAGGTAGAGGGGAGAAAAATACAGAGAGTCCCTTTTCCTCAGTCTGATAAGAACAACATGGAGAGGCTGCTTTTTATAACAAACATACCTCCTAAAAGTTAATTACTTTCCATTTAACACAGGGGGAGTGACAGAGGCACCGCCAAAACGCACAGTGCCATCTAACGGAGGAACCACCTTGTGTAACCTGAGCATCCAAACAGGCAAAAACAAAAACTCCACACCGGATCTGCGTCAAGCCACAAGCACACCAGGAATTTTTCAACCAATAGGTGATTCCTGACAAAAAAATTCACCACTACGTTTAGCATTTTTAAATAATCAGGCTGCATATAGGGGTAATTGCGGCAAAACCCAGTGGCTGAGGCTGCAGCAGGGTACTAAAGGATAGCACACCAACACAAGCTGGTGGCACATTCCAAAAGGGACATGTGCCAGACACTTACAGAAGGGTGGAGGAAAAATCAAAAATCATTAAGCTTCAGTGTTGGTCTCCTGTCCCCCAGAATCACGGGCAGTGATAGCACACAGCACTCTGCCATGGGCTGCCCCTGCTCAGGGCTCTTGCAAGATCCACCATGGACTGTAAGTCTACATCAGGAAAAAACCGTGTTTCCTTCTATAAATACAATTTGTGGGAATGAAATTGTAATGAAATGTCCTTATTTGGCTTTTCAAACCCAAACGATGTCATAGCTGGGAGGGGATTTGCAGGGGGTGGTAAACAGTTGTTTTTAACTGCTGCTTGTTAAAAAATAAGGAGAAAAAGAGAGGATTTTAAAAAAGGCAAAAAGAAAGAATGCCTGCATTTTGAATAGATAACACAAATTACAATGGTACTTGAATTCCAAAATCCTCAAGCCTTAGAAAAATACAAAATACAAATTGAAGTTCATTATTTAAATAAAAAGAATGCTGAACATTTGTATGAGAGACACACAAAAAAAGCATAAGAAATAAACTTTTCTCAGTAGAAGATTAATTAAAAATACCCTTATATTAGAATGATACCAGGAGACTAATTTTGAGACAATTTTAATCCTCAATTCTCTAATTATTTTAGTGTTTGAAATTTCAAAGTATAACTACACAGGGTAAAATAATTTGGCATTTTAAAAGTGCATAACATCCTCATGGTAGTTAGCAGAATATTTTGCAAATTCATATGGTGAGATATATAATGGTATCAGCATTTATGACTAATTTGTAACTCACGCCTGGGCTGCCACATCTTTCTAGAAATTATAAGGAAGCTCTTTATTTCAAAGAGAACCTTAGAGTCCAGTGATAGTATATTTATATGCCACATTTTATTCAAGGTTGATTAAATCCATATTTACTTTCAAAACTAAGCTCAAAGGACCACAATTATATATTTTGTATGCATACATGTACAAAACATTGTCTCACTTTAGTAGTTTCACATTGCTTGTTTATAAAAGACTGAAAGTACAAATCTAAATGTTTCAGCTCTCTTTTTCTTTTCCTTTACATATATGAGGAAACTAGAATTTAGCAGAATTTTTTTTTTTACATGAAACTTGCTTCTAATTCTATTTCATTAAAAATGTAATAGATAAGGATCACAATCATTTGGTTGGCTAAAAAAATTCTACGGATTTTATAAATATTTGAGGTCTAAAAATGGCAAGGCAGTTTGAAATAAACTAAAACCAAATGTATTAATGCCTTCAGTGTAACTGTGAATTTACCAGCAAACTATGTTATTATTGACTAAAATAGAACTCTTTTTTACATTAATAAAGGCATATGATCAACCATGGTAAAGAATGTGTCTTTCTGCATGCCTGATTGTGTTAGAGATAAGATGATGTTAAAGTAATTTAACCAGTCCATGAGGCTTCAGCTCATGTTTATCCTAAAACTCATCCTCACACCATCCTTCCCACTTGCTCAGCACAGGGATTCTCCAGATACGTGGTTGCCCCTACAAGAGATTTATTTTCTCCCCACTGGTACATGGGATGAATCCTCTGGGAACATTTACTTCATTGTTGGAATCGCCAGTTGATTTTTTAATTTATTTTTTTAATCATTCCCAGTACTGGGAAGTTCTCCCTTAGTAATCAGGACTAGACTGTTTTCTTGGGATTTTCCAGGGAGATTTTTTATGGAGGTATGAGGAAAACCCACAATAACATCAAGCTTCTAGGCATTAGAAGGCTGACTGTGGCTTAACTTCACTTGTGGATTCTCCATCTCCTCCCCTCCGGGGGCACAGGGGGATGGGGAATGGGTGCTGCAATGAGTTCATCAGGTGTGTCTGACACTCCTTGCTCCTCAGGGGGAGGACCCCTCACACTCTTTCCCAGCCTGGCTCCTTTCTGCTGGCTGAAGTTCTTTACAAACCACAAGACTCAGGCAGTGTGGGTCCCTTCCATGAGGTGCAGTCCTTCAGGAACATGCTCCACAGGGTCACAGCCTCCTCTGGGTACCTGCCTCTTATGGCTGGGGTGCTCCACAGGCTGCAGGCACATTCTGCTCCAGCAGGGATCTTGGTGGGCTGCAGGGGCACAGCTGCCTCAGCATGGGCTGCACCACAGGCTGCAGATGAATCTCTCTTCTGGCACCTGAGGCACCTGCTCCCCCTTCTTCACTGACCTTGGTGTTTGCAGGTCTGTTTCTATCACAGACTCTCACTCCTCTCTGGCTGCAATTGCTTCTGTGCAGTAATAGCTTTCCCCTTCTTTGTAATTTAGCACAGAGGTGCTGCCACTGCCAGTGATGGACTCAGCCAGCAGCAGGTCCATCTTTGAGGAAGCTGAACATGGGGAATTGTGCTGGCATTCGCAGGGGTCTCAGGATGAGGGAAGAGATGAGAATGTTGACTCCATGTTTCAGAAGGCTTGACCTATTATTTTATGATATATATTATATTAAAACTATACTAAAAGAATAGAAGAAAGGATTTCATCANCACTCTGGGCAGATCGGCTTGCATTACCAAACAGTTTTCACAAGAGACAGGATGTATGGAATAGGATGCACCATGCAATATTTCCACCAAATCTCTCCCTGGTACACCTTGCCATCATCCAGAGCTGTACAGGACAGGCAAGAGGTGTTGGAAGGCAGTCCTGCCTCAGCATTACTGCTCACCACAGTGCCCTGGCATGCCTGTACCACATGCTACCCCAAATGTACCCCCAGCCCTCTGCTGTGCCCCACTCCAGGCATGCAGAGCACTGCCCAGGATCAGTCATGGGACACAGGCACTCTCTGTGTGCCACTGCAGCTCAAGGCTCACTGCTGCTGGAGATGCTTCACCTCTGCCAGCAGAGGTTACTGTTAACATGGTGATACATTCACCAAGGGATGGTTGGCTTGGATGGATGATCTGGTGGTCAGTGCCCCTGCTTACTGATTTAACAGCTGAGCTGCCCAGAAGATCAAGTGGCTTTCCCTAAGTGATTCAGTAAGCCAGGGCCATGCTTCTTATTAACACCCAAAGTATTTCCTACTACCACCTTTAGCCCTGAATAGCAAAGCTGCCTTTCCAGAAAATGAAGAAGCTGAGAAACCTATTGTGAACAAACTGCATATATGTGAAAATGCAGAATACTGACAGATAAATCTTGAAAAAATAAAGGACCAGAGGTGTTGAAAAACAAACAAAAATATAAAATTCATGCTGTTACCTATTTTAGGAAGGGACATTAAAATACTTTTTCAAGATTAGAGATGAAAAGGCTACATTGATCCACATTTATCCTCGAGTACTTCTGGGAGATGAGGGTTCAGCTTCTTGTTTCATCTGCAGAATTCTTTTATGAAAAGTCAATTAAATTTTCTCTTTGTTGAAACATTGTACCTTTTTGTAAAATCTCTGTCCCTTATTTCTATATTTCTCAGATTCTGCCCTGTAAAGTCACGAGAATGAATGTTTCCTTTTCTCCTACCCTTTATCTGAAATGGCTTTCAAGTTCTGAGGAAGCACATCATACAAGTGACTAACAGGAGAAAGCCCTATTCTCAGCAATCCCCCTAGACACTACTAGGGAGTTCAGAATATGAAAGGTTGCACAACTCTTCTTTAATAAAACAGAGGTTAACAAGACCATAAACCTCTACCCGTAAGTTCAAACGTTCTTTCAATATTACTGCAGTGATAAATAAAACATCCCCAGCATTAAAGTTCCCATCATTTAGGCCTTTCCTCTTGATGTTTGCAGTGTGTTTATCAAACTAAAAAGAGTTCATAAAGGAGTCCCAGGCTCCAACTATCAAGTCAATACTCTTCCCCGTAAACACAACATCAAAAAGCCAAACTGTTTTAAATACTCTAGACTACAAAGTTTTCTTTTCATTTGTTATCTCTCTTGCACCTGCTCTAAATACTTCTTAGCTTAATTGATGGTCTCTAAACAATCAGTGTTTATATTCACTTTGGAGCTGCTTCAGAAGGAAGATAATAGTCCCTGTTTGTTTTCCTTCTGTATCCCGGGTGTCACTCAGAGCCACATTGAATGGAAACTTGATTTCTATTGCAGACGCTGGCAGGAGAGTCCTGCAACCACCACAGACATTTGTTGTGTGACTCTGGTTAACAATTCACGTATTAACCATGTTACTTTACCTTCCTTTATGTTCGAGCATTTTTATTGCATTCCAGTAAACCCAACCACCTTTAGGAACAGCAACATGCAGGCTGGTAAGCCTTGGCCTGAGGCCAGCCACTCCTACACCAGCTCTCTGGGACTGTCACCAAGGAAGTGAACTATTTGTCCCTGGGGCTTCACTGCCCTGAACTCACCTACTGGATGGACCATGGGGTTGGTCTGCACCTCACAGCCCTGGGGGCAAATAACCC
>WBNQ01036591.1:0-36965 GCA_013401375.1 Spizella passerina | reverse complement strand
TTCTGTTCTGGTGTTGTCTTCTGGTACCACATCCAGTGGGTTTCTAGCCACACCGTATTTCCAGTAAAAACCATTCCACAAAAGGCTGGCTTGAGATTTTGCTGAGGGAGAGTCTGTGTCATGGCTCTGGAGTGGAAGCCAGGTAAATATAAAGGTAAGATTTCTCTGGTCTCAGTGTGGGACAGAGGACAGCAGGGTTATGAGATCTCCTGATCAGGCAGGCAACTTTCAGCAGTGCTTTGACTTTGAGTGTAGATTTTCTCTCTGAAATGTCAGGGGAAATCTAAAGGAGCTGCCTGTTGCTTAGAGAATACAGAGGAAGAGTGCAGTGCTTTGACATTATATTTTCTTATCCCTAATCCCTGAGGTACCTGATGTTTTTATTTAATATTTTTTACTCCCTTCCATGTTTAATGTGCTCCTTTAAATTGCTTAAGCTTCTTTTTCTTCTCTTTAACTCAGTTAAATCAGATTCCCCTGTACCCTGAAATATAAAATACATGGAGGTTTTCTCTAAAGCATAGTTTATGCTAATAATTCCCTCTCTGCATTCCTGTGCTAGAGTCAAGCACTGCATATCTGATTGGGCTCTTAATGACTTTTGGGAATCATTTAAATATCTAGCTGACTAGCCCAGTTAATAATCAGAGCTGCAGCTCCTTGAAGCAGGAGTGACTCATGGAAGAAGAAGAAAGCTTCTGGTTATTTCTGAGCCTCTCTGCTGCCCCTTCCCTGCTGTGCAGGCTCTGAAGGGCACGGCCTTATCAGATGTTCCCAGGCAATGTGCATCCTGTCTGGCTGGCTCCAGGCACACCTTCAGGGGTGCAAGGTGCCAGCTTGATGTCTGAACATCTGTTGCCTCTGCACCCATTGCAGGGAGATCACTGGAGCTTGCAGATTAAGCAGTTCAGGGGCAAATTTGATTTTTGAATTGCAGATTTTTTGGTGGGGGCGGAGGGGGGGAACACTTGAATATTGCAGTGGGGATAGTTCTTGGGAGACAACTGGCTTTACTCCTGTGTGCCTAGGTGTGCCCTGATGCTGCTGGTTCTATCTGTGGATGAATCAGAAAGCAGCAGATGTTGGGTTTTGCCTTTGGGATTGCTTGTCTAATTCAGGGTCCTTTCCCAAATGAGTGCTACCCTATCCCAATGTTTGTTTTCATTCTTAAGGTATTTTCTGACCATCTCACCTGATAGCTCCTAAAGTTTCATTTAATTTCTTTTTTTTTTACATTTTTTGTTCTAGAGTGCCGTGGATCATTGTCCTGTGCTGTTACTGCTGTCTGTCTTGCAGACAGACAAAAAAACTGCTCTGGTAATGGAAAAAAAATTGCTGTGTTTCTCCTCCTCCTGCACCCCAGATTACTCCTGAGCATTGGCATGGTGTTAGGGCTACCTTTGGCATCTCTGCATTTCCTTTTGTGTCCTGAATGGCAGTGCTCACTGAGATCCCTGCTTCTCTGATTTATGAATCAAGATATGTTCCACCAGAGAGAATGAGTGCCTGGGGGAGAGAGAAGGGCTTTGATCTCACTGTGCTTTTGAAATATGACTGTAAAATCAGAATTAGATGGCAATCTCTCTGGGGCAGGGACATCTCTGCTTGCCCTGCACAGTGCCTGGCATGCTTTGGGTGCTGTGTTATCAACAACAGAGGTTGAGTAATGGGTGATGCTCTCAAATCTTGTCTGTTGACCCTGAAGAGTTGAGGAGCTGTTCTCTCCTCATGTTATTATTAATAATGCTTTTGTTTTCTCCTCCCTGCTCTACAGTAACTGGGCCTTGCTGGCCCCCTGGCCATGGATGTGCTGGGATGGAGCTGCTGCTGAGCCCTGGCCTGGTGTCTGTGCTGTGCCCTCTCCTGGGCACAGCCTCGTGCCCTGCTGTACAAACTGTGGTTATTCTGTGCTATTCACTCTCCACACTTGGCCTTAAGCACCAACTGTGGCTTCAGGAAGCCTTAAAATAGTGAAAGTAGCAAGGAAAAGCATTGGGATATTTGCAGCTGCTGGGACCAGTCATGGATTTTTCCCTTTGCCAATGTGAGTGCAGAAATACCATCTCATTCTCTCTCTTGAAGTTTTGGAGATGTACAAAGACTGTGTGGGATTTAATCACTGGGCTGAGTTGTTCTAAATCCACAAAATGATCCTTTGAAATATCTTTTCCTTACCTGTCTTATTTTTTTCCTTCAAACCTACTTTTCTCTCACCTCCAGATGTGAAATGTCAATTTCTGATCAACCTAAATCAGTTTTTCACTGGGGGAGGTACAGCTGGAGATGTTCTCTCTGCTTCCAGAACAGCTGCTTCCTCAGCTCTGAAAGCAACACCACACTTGAAGTTTCACCAAGTTTTGGCTGTCATTGCTATTAAAGAGCCTGACTTAATTCACAGTCATTGCATTTGGAAAAGTTGTCTTATCATTACAGGGCAAGAGGAAGGAAAGGATACTCAAGGTGTGATTGCCATGATTCCTAAATGAGTCATGGATTTTGATGGAAAGAGCTGTCCTTGTCCTCCTTGACTGCATATGTGGCTTTGCTTTTTAAGGTGAAAGGTGGGATTGCTGTCTGTTCTGCACCTGGTGCTCCAGATTTGAGGGTAGATGTTTCCATGACCTTTCCAGTTTGAGCTGGAGGTTTGGGATAGAGGTGTGCCCCTCTCCAGGGTGCCCTGCTGCAGTGGGGAGTCTGTTCACCCAGCAGCAACCATTTCTGAAGAGGGGGAGCAGGATGGTGCTCAGATTATTTGAACTGAGTTGGCTCTGAAGCACAGTTCATATGGAAACTCTTTCAAAGAGAAATGTTCCTGTGCTTTGTCATGATGATCATGCTTTCCTAAGAGTAAGGAAAACTGTTTGGACTCTGGAGAGAGGCAGAAAAGGAAAAAAGCCTTTTTTAAGATCCACCAAGCTATGGGTAAAGCTGAGGTGCACTCAGGTGACGTGTTCAGGTGATGGTGCTCTGCTCTAAAATGGGACAGGTGACATCTCATGTGGGTTACTGACCTGTGTCCTGAAACTCTCACCTAATCGTCTTGGTTCTCCAGCTGCAAAGATTCATCAGAGGAGATGGAAATTTCTTGCCTCCCCAGCCAGGAATATAAAGGCAAAGGGAGTGGGGAGAGCTCACCAGGAGCCTTTGCTGGCAGTGCTCTGCAGTGGATCTCAGCCCCATTCAGCACATCTGTCTCTCCAGAGAAGCTGATGGCACATGTGAAATGCAGTGAGTCCTTGGGCCATTGTGTAACTTGGGGGATGCCTGCAGCTGCTGCTCATAATTAATCATTTAAGCAACAAAATCAAGTGACTTTACTGACAGTATCCAAACTGCTGACCTCAATGCATTTTAAAAGTTCGTTGGATACTGAACCTCGAATGACCCATGGATGGATCTGGAATAATAATTTTCATAATCCTCAAGTCATTATCTTAAGAGGGAACGTATTGTTCTCCTAATTAAGTCTGTCCACACGCTGTGCAGCTTCCCATGCAAATGCACTGTGCATAAACTAATTAAAAGAAATATACAGCCACAAGGACTTAAATGGTCTTTTATGCAATCTCTTTAAATTATAGTCTCCCTCCTCCCCCCTCACACACACAAACTGACAAGGGATTCGGCATCATATTCAGCAGGGAAAACCACTGAGCAGTTTTGGATCCCAATCTGGAATCCCCCAGAATTTATTAGAAAGCTTTTGTTTTATGACATTTTTGTGAGGGCCCTGGATGTGTAGAAGACCCTAATTGAGAATTACGATTGTTTAATAGGAGACAGTCCCTGCCCTGAAGAGCTTACAGTCTAAACAGACAAGACAGCCAAAAGCTGAAAAAGCCTTGTTTTGCACTTGAGCAGCTCAGCCATTGAAAAGTTGAATGACTTTTCCAAGGTCATATATACAGAGCTGGGAACTGGGGGCAGATCTACTCCAGCACTGTAAGTACCTG
The DNA here is from genome assembly GCA_013401375.1 of Spizella passerina. Classification (NCBI taxonomy): domain Eukaryota; kingdom Metazoa; phylum Chordata; class Aves; order Passeriformes; family Passerellidae; genus Spizella; species Spizella passerina. The sequence continues at coordinate 33,012 of WBNQ01036591.1, read as the reverse complement.
AGTCTTCTACCTTTAATAATGAACCCAAAAGACATTATAATATATAGAAGCCTGTTTTGTGCAACAGCACCAAAGGGCAATTTCACACTGATTCTCACTGGTATTTTGTTGGCTGGGAAATGGCTGTGAGACTGCTTGGCTCTTTTTGTAGCTCTTTCATGTTCTCTGATGTGGTGGAGGTTGTGCCCCTGGAAAGCAGCATGTTGGAGGTGTGTGGCCATTGTAAAATGTTTTCTGCCAGGTGTCCCCATTGAAACCTCAGCAGCACTGTAGAATACAGTAGATACAGCAGGAGTCCCCTGGCCAGCAGTGTTCAGGCTGCCTGTGTGCCTTGCATTGGATTGTGAGCTTGATGGACCCTCTGTGCTTGGTTGTGAACATGAGTGAAGCAAGATGAAGGAGATCATCAGGGTTATTTTTGCTGTCATTTCCCTTGGGACTGTTGCTGACATTGCCTTTGGCTTCTGTTTTGCAGAAGAGGAGTGGAAGCTCTGGGTGTGGGATGTCCCGCTTGCAGTTTTCACTCTTCTTCCAGTACATGGATCTGGTGTTTGTGCGTTTGCCAGCCAGCCAGCCCAGGAATACTTTCTGAGCAGAGTACCCAAACAAAGAAGCTGTGTTTGCACTGGGATGAACTGGGACAATGCAGCCATGCCCATCCATGGGAGAGGATGAAACAATTGTTGTGCAGCTCAGCTGCTCTGAACCAGGTGGGATGATATCAGCTGCTTGAGGAGAAGTTGTGTGGCTTACAGCATTGCAGAACCCTTAAGTTCTGCCAAATAGACATTGGTTGTTGTCTGCAGCTTCTGAACAATTATTGAGGCAGTGGAGCTGCAAGCTCCAGAAACAGCCCATCAGTGTGTGAGTGCCATCCAGAGTGGGACTGGTTCAGGGGGAAGTGGCAGCCAAGCCCTCAACAGCCCAGGCATGGCTGGATAGGAATTTGCACATAAATTTTGAGAGAGAACAGGGATTTTCTTGCTCTCTTTTGTAGATGGGTGTTTATGAGTGTGAAGTGGAAGATGAAATTTCCTTAGTCTGTTCTCAATTACTGTCTCATTTTTGCATGTGGCAGGTTTCCTGACAGCATCCCTCCCCATGCAGCAGCCATTGGAGGCAGCAGCTGGAGAAGGAGGCTGAGGAGGAGCCTGGGAGGCCCCTGAGCCCAGGATCAGAACCACAGCGAACAAGCAGTTCTCCTCTTATCTGATGTAGCCTGGAGAGCAGACAGATAGGACTGCAGCAGTCAGTATGATGGGAATGTGGTGGGTGGACTCTATCAAGAGAAAAGAAACCCTCCCCTCCATGGATGAACCTTCATGTCTCTGTTTCCCCCCTCTCCAGTCCTCACTCTGGTGAGAGGGAGGATCTTTTCTCCATCCAGCGATGAGATGAAAGAGTGCCCCACATTTGACACTTCATGAGTTGGCTGAACCCTACAAAGTGATCTTCATAAAACCCTGATTCCAAAGCATCAAAGTCTTTTCCTGACTGGTAAAAACCCTAAAAATTCCTGGAAGAACTGCCAAAGGGCAATGGGGCTGATTCTGTCAACTGCCTTTGGTTAGAGCCGGGTTTGGTTATTTATGGGGGCCGGGGGAGGCAAGAACTCTCCAGATGGGTGGCTAAACCAAATAAAACAATGATAAAAATCAATGGAGTTATGTGCAGGGAAAAGAATGCCTGTGCATGAGGCACACGCTTCTCTGTGCTGAAACATCCCTCAGCACTGGTGCTGCTCTGGGCACTCTACCCCAGGCTGTCCCGTCCCCCTGGCTCTGCCCAAATGTGCCCTTTGCTGGGCGAATTCTGCCTTGATTTATTGGCAACTTGACTGACAAATCGATTTATTGGTACCTTCCTAATGAGACTTCACAGTGATTGAGGCACAAATCCTACTAGAAACATGTCCAGGTGAGTAATCACCCAAAATGCAAGAAGTCATGCACTGCAGTGGGATTATAGCAGGGCTGGTCTGTCAGCCCTTGCAAGAGGCCAGCAATGGATTTGAGAGTGGCTTTCATCTCTCTGGAAAGGTGGCAGTGCTCTGATGTTCAGGTCATGCTGGGACTCCAAAGAAGCAGGTGTGTGTGTGTGTGTCTCACCAAACTGTGCCTCAGAGCTGCTGGTCAGGGATGGAGGTTGGGACACAGGGCTGCACAGAAGCCCTTGGATGAGAAGCCAGGTGTAAAGATGAAGGTTTTCTGTCAGAAAAGGCTGAAGAAATTTGCTGTTGCAGTGTGACGGTGTAAAGGAACTGAGTGAGCAGGAGGACAATCTTCAAAATCATCTGAGTGCTTGAGGCATCCTGAAGCACCAATTCTGAGTCCTGTTGGGGTGTGTGTCACTGAAAACTGTGAGCCAGAGTGAAAAACTGTTCCTTCTCCAAAGACTTGAAGCCTAAGCATACAAGGGAAGAGAAAGCATAAGGAAGCAGTTTGGGACTGGCTGTTGGATCTTTCATGCACCCAAGATTAGAGGAAGAGGATCCAGTAATTCCTTCAAGAAGGAAGTTTGCTTGCCATCTACTTTGCAAGGAAGCATGCTGAGCAAGTGGGAAGATGACCAGGAGTCAGGACTGAGTGGAGTGTTGAAATATCTGATGAGAGAGGAACTTTGGTGGAGAGGGGTGGACTTGGTGATGGCAAACTGCTTTTGCATGAGTGCACCCCTGGTTTTCCTGTGTTAGGAAAATTTTGGATGTTTGCATGGGTTCTTACACAGCCATACCATCAGCTGGTCCAATAGTCTCATCTCCTTAGTGCTGGTTTTTATTTTTGGAGGTATGCTTTGGTGGAAAACCTCCAGTACTGTCATGGAAAAAACTGTCCCTTGAGTAATTCCTTTTTTTCCACTCCATGGAATCACAGAATTTGGGTTGAAAGGGACCTTAAGGGTCATCCAGTCCCAAGGCCCTGCCATGTTACACCTTGCACTGGACTGGGTTGCTCAGAGCCCCACCCAACCTGCCCTTGAACACTTTCAGCCTCACCTGCTCACCACTATTTGTTTATGCTGCTAAAATGGGGGTGAGGAGCAGCCCACTGAGGCTGCTGTCCATCACTGCGCTGTGAACTCCAGCTCTGTAGGTAAGTGTAATTAATTTTTTTTCTCTCTCATCCATCAGACAGAGCCTTAGTGAGTTCTCTGTTCAGGTCAGGCTCTGTGCCTGTGTGAGTGGTCCCACCCTGGGCTGCCTTTGCCAGGTTTGTTGTCTCAGGGAGCCGAGCCCTTGCCACAGTCACCTCCCAGCTGAGACATTTGTCCCTCTCTGCTCCCTTCCACAGATGGAACCTGCTGGCAACAGGAGAGGGACAGGATGAGGTGAATGATTTGTTTGCTAGTCAGATGGCAGGACCCTTGTTTCTTGTTAAAGGCCTGTGAGATAAGAGATGCCATTGATGTTTCAAGGTGTTCTTATCATAGGCCTCAGTCTGGAACAACACTACTCATCCACACTTTCTGTCCAGCTTGTTAATGAAAATGGAGAATTTTCTTCTGCTGTTTCCAGTCTCTGGAATGCCCCCAGACAAAAGAATTTTTCAGACACATCTTTTCCTTTTGTGAGTCAAACTCCAGCCCCTTAATGTTCAGCAAATAATGTGTTCCAAAGAGACTGTGTTGTATGTGATCGTAATTACATTTGGGTTTTAATAATCATAAACACTCCTGTTTTCTAAGAACCAGCTAAACTGATTTCCAAATAATTTAGTTTGAATGGCATGTTTTGTGTTTGTGTAGCATCTTCTCCCCCACTTCTAAAGAAAAACAAACAATGTATTAAAAAAAAAAAAGCAAGTGTGGGGTGAAAAAAAACCTTGGAGAACTTTAAAAGACTCTAAACCTGAAAAGGGAGGGTGGGATCAGCTAATTTGTCCCTCTTTTGTATGGTTTATTAAGCCTTTTGTTCTGGAACGCATGGGTTCAGTGGGAAAGCGGTTTTTGATATATAATGTATTTACTTTTGCTAATTAATTAAAGCAGTATTCATATGAAAATGCCGACTGATAATGGCTTTCACAGCAACAACTGTGTTTTTTAAAGTAGCAACTTTTAATTACAAATTGACTGGCAGAAATATATAAACCCAAATATTGTTCCACTGATTTCCTTTTAACTGTGTTACTCTTGCTTGATTTATCGGATTAGGGCTTTTCACACATAGTGGGTACAAGATATTGTTTTTAATGAGAAATTAAAAGATTACCAACAATACCCATAAACCATTAAAAACACAAACTCCAGATGAATGGTAATTAGACTGAATGATTTGAGGCTGATAAATTGAAAGCAATTAATGTATTTGTTAGGGATTCTGAAGATAGCTCTGGGTGTTCCAGAAAGCACTGAAGGGTTCAGATTTGGTGTGGAATTGCATGTGGAGATACCTTTCAGTGCCTCAAGTGTCCAGGATGCCAGTAGAGGAGATGCTGGCAGGGCTCTGGGAAGGGGGAGAGGTGAGGAGTTACATCAGGGGTTTGTGGGGAGGGCTGAAGGGATCAGGGCAGGTTTTCCCTTGATCCAGCCTTTCCTGTGTTTTACTGTTTTCTGTGACATAACTGGAGGAAAACTTGAGGAGGTAAGGCAGGAGAAGTGCTGAGGAGAAGCAAAGTTTCCTGGTGTCTGCTGTGGTTTATCAGGAATGCATCTTCTGCTCAACTCAAGCAGCCCTGAGTCAGTAAAGCTGCACAAGATGCTCTCTTTTGGCATATGAGGAGGTTGCATTTGTTAATGGTGGCTTGTAACCCCAGCAAGAGCATCCTGTTTCTATTCTTTCTCTTATTCTTGGCAAAGCAAATGTTTTGGGATTCTGTTTCAGCAGAAGGAAGTACTCTCGGATGCTGATGCCTTTTAATGTTGTTCCTTGTACTTGGGTCTAGAGCAGAGCTCACCATGATTTCCCATCTTAGGAGAATTTTTCAGCACAAGAAAAATAGCCAGAACCAAGTAATCTCCAAAATCAGGACAGTGATGTCTCTACCCGAAATTCTTAAAACAAAAACAAGCCCTCCCCACCATAAAACATAAAGGCTCAGGTAACATATGACCTGAACAACTGAAACATCTAATTTTAGTTTTTGCTGGTTTTATTTCAAGTCTTCTCCAAGTGTAAATTAAGGCATTCAATTTAAGAGGCATGGCAAACAAAAACCAGAAACCTTTCCCCACTTTTCCCCCAAGTCAGGGATGTAATCAGTCCTTTCTTACACACATTTTCTTTGTGATAATTTGAGATTTCTATTGAGGGGTGGGATGTTTTTCCAGAAAAAAAAAATCTTGACATGGAATTCTGCAAGTAGAGCTCCTTCTCCACCATTGGCTTATCTCTGTTGTAATCCCTCTGTCGGGTGTATTCCTTCCACAAGGGTTTTCAGTTCTTATCCACTGTAGAAAGAAATGCATTATTTAACAAGGCAGTAGCACAGAGAACCCTGATGGTAGAACCCTTTGTGTTCTTCCATTAGCTGCTGGTATTCTGCTCAGGAAACCAGGTTTTCAAAGTTCTTGAATTCACTTAGAACTTGTGGTGGCGGGTGCCGAGTTCCTTTGTAAACCTGGTCATTGCGTTCTGAATGAAAGTTGCTGGACTGAACCAAGATTTTTTTTTTCTGAATCTTTGCCCAAAAAATGGTGTTCTCTATGGAAATGCTGTGGCTTTTTGCATTTTCTTACTTGTTGTCTGTCTCAAAGGTGCACTGAAGTCTTGCAAGTGTTCTGAAGCTGATATTTGCCCCGATGTAGCTTCATCCCTGTGCAGCATATTTTAGCTCTTGTAGGGTGATTTGTTACAGCTCTTTTCCATCCTACTGGAGTCACAGTCAGTTGCAGGAAAAAACAGGTGTTTTATCAAGGATGTCTTGCTTCCAAGGATGGCCTGGACAAGGAGCTGCTTCACCCAGCAGCCTTACTCTGGCGAGCAGTTCCTGGGTTGCTGCCGCTGCTGTGAAGCAGCATCTTGGGCATTGCATTTCAGTACTTTTCATTCCTCATGCACTGGTTCAGCCATCAAATTAACAAATAAGGCTCTTGGAGGAGCCACCTGGGGCCTATTGCACAAGCTGGATGCCAGTAAAATCCAGTTGTGTGCAGCAAAAGGGAAAAGACCAATAAGGAAACAATAACAGAAAAGCTCTGTTAAAAAGGCATATGGGTACAATGCTGCTGGCCCAGTTAAGGAACCTGTTATATTCAGTAGTGCAATAAAATCCCCAGTAATTGCAAATGAAACTTAATGCCTTGTAAAAGAGCTCAGCTCCTTTCTCCCGTAGCTGCAGCTTTTTGAGAGGGTCCAGCAGGAGGTGTATTTGTGCTGCACAGCCCGGGAGGCTGTGGGGAAGCAGCTGATCAGTGTGGGCAGTATGAGGGCTCTTTGAAATGCTCCAGCTTTTTGGCCAGCCTGGCCTTCTGCAGGAGGACATGGAGCAGGGCAGCACACAGGGAATTTTATTCCAACCTGGAGCATGGGGGATCCAGAGGGTTCTGGTCTTCCCAGCAGGTGCAGGAATCATTTCAGACTGGTCCAGCTGCTGAGGTGATGGTTACTTTCCTCTCTGTATTCCAATCCTTTCATTCCATCATCATCATCATCCTGACCAGAGCAGTGGGCTCAGACGCCATCCAAAAGCAAGGCAGAGAAGCCCTCCTAACATTCCTTATGTGTGTATTCCTTCTGGGCTTTTATCCACACTTTTTCCTGAATTTTTGCAGCACAGGATTCTTGCCTGCTTCAAGCAAACCCCGTTTATTTGGAGAAAAGAGATTTGTGGTTCTGCTCTCTATTACAAATTTTGGATCATAACAGTTTCTTTAAGTCATAGGGCTAAATCCTGATTGTCTTTCCTCAGGTCTCACGTCAAACTCCCTTTATGTGGATAAGAAATATGTAGGAGGAAGGGATTTGCAGCACCAGACTTTCCAGTGAGGATAGGGATATTTTTTATTGTTTAGTGTCTGGTCTTTGGGAATTAAATAACTGCTTGATAATTTTAACTTCACTTCAAAGGCGTGTTTCTAGTCCTTATGTTTGTGTGAACTCCACCCCCCCACACACCTCCCCATGTAATTTGAAAGTGTGATTTGGTTATGCTTGAAAGAGTCAGGAGCCAGAAGACAGAGAAAACCAACACAAAGCTGATTGTTATTAAAAACAAACACCACCATCCCCTCCCCAAATTGATGGTATTTGAATTCCTGGGTTTGCATTACTGGTTTTGGGCCAAAGGAACTGAAGGCAGGTAGAAATCTGATTTGCATTAGAACAGAGAAGCAAGAACCTGGTGGTTTTGCTTGCAAATGGCCTGAGCCTGCATAGCCTGGTGTGCAAGTGCCACAAAATGGTGTGAGCAAGGACTGAGTGCCATGGAAGGAAATACCAGCCCTTACAGAAAATCCTTCCTGCTTCCACACACTTCCCTCACTTTTCAGTCAGCAAAGTATGATATCCTCTCCTTCTCCTTTGTTAATCAGATTTTAATTTAAACTGCAATGCTTTGTTTCCCCACATGATTAACTGTATTTGGTAAATATTGAATGACACTTTTAAGTACAAGTGATGTTTGTAGCTGCCCACACTTCAGTTGAAAATGTACGGTGTCCTTCTTTCCTGGCATGAGCTGGCAGAAGTCATGGGGTGCACTCTGAGAAATAGCCCCTGCTTTCCTTATTGTTGCTTTTTCCTTCCTCTGATGGCATGAGTCAGGGACACTGTCAGTCTCTGAACCAACAGTGTCTCCTTTTCAGCAATCAATCTGCCTGTTTCATTGTTTGACTGAGCTGTGGCATGCTGTAGGATTTGTCTAAATTCTCTGTAGCTGACAATAAAGAGGCAAATTTCTGAAATTCTAGGAGAATTTCCAGAGAAACTTCCTTCCCACTTCCCCCTGCCTTGAAATAAAGCAACCTCCTGCAAACTCATCAGCCCATTTCTGTCCTTATAGGGTTAGGGCTGGCATCCCTTGTTAACTTCCTGCATATCTATGGGTTTGACTTGGCTTCTCTAAACGTTCCTGCTGAAATTGCTCCAACACTTTATCCTCACATCCACCCACACGTCAAAATTTCTCAGTGTCATAAGTTGGTTAGGATCCATGGAAGTCATGGCATCTCTTTGGCTCTGCCCCTTCATCCACCCCTGTGAAGAATGTGTGGTGTTTGAAATGGAGGCAAATGCAGAGAGACACGAGGTGGGATATGGAACTGAGAGGGGAGGGCAGTGAGAACAGAGTCTGTGGGGTTTATTTGGCCGTTTCAATGCTGAAGTGCAAAACTGTCCCTTAAAGCTGGATGTGAACACTGCTGAGCCAATAGAGGGGTTTGTAGTGATTTCAGTGAGCTCTGGATCAGTCCCTTCAAAAGCACAAGGAGTATGGACCTGACCAGATATTGCCCCCATGGCAAAGATAAGGCTTAGCACCCATGCAGGACCCTAAATAAGGCCTCAGCTCTTTCAGAAGTGCTCCTTAGGAAAGGGCAGATCCTGTGCTGAGGGAGAGTTGTAATGGTCTGAGGCCAGTGCTTTGGAAACTCTCTTCTCTTGGCTAAATGAGAATGCCTTGAATTCTCAAATCTGGTTCCAGCTGTAGGTGTTGAATGAATGAAAGTCAATTTCTGAACAAATTTTTGAAGACTGCCTCCCCTTTGACATCTAAACTGAATTTTGCAAGGTGTTCCTTTAGCTTTTAGGGCTACACATACACACAGTCAAGGACTTAGGAGGATCACTGATTGGAAATGAAAAAGAAAAATTCAGATAAAAATAGTGTGGATATTTATATCAAGGTTTTGGACACTTGAGACCATTTTGGAAATGGCAGGCTGGCCAGCAGTTTCAGCACCAGATCTTGGTTTGAACTCTGAAACCCCAGCAAAGTTGGGGTATGTGATCCCAAGACTGGGGTTGTCTAAACACGGAAATCACTCAGAACTCCAGTCAGCAGAAATGTATGTAAAGGCACTGAATAAATGCAGCAGTCCTGGGGAGCTAATCTCCCCACCCAGAGCTCCGCAGTTCTCAGTATGCAACCATTGTCATCTAAAATATTACCTGTCCTGCTGCAGCCTGGATTTGGTCTCCTTGCCTGTGGATTAGACATAAGGAATATAAAACAAAATACATGCACAAAACCCTTGTGTTTCCTTTGCAAAATCAGGCTGTGCACATAGCTAATTCTTTTCATGTTAATCTACACTTACAACCCGATAACAAGCTAGAGCTTTCTTCTAACCAGGCTTGATTAAATTTGGAAGATTTCTTCCCAACAGGAGAACCCTTTCTGCTTTCATGCAGTAAACATGATTTTGTGCTTTCTGTATTTCCCTTTTTATTTTTATTTCAGGAATTCTTTTTTTTCTCCCTTATTATTATTATTATGAATAAGCTAGTTTTAAATCAATTTCAACAGCTGGAATTAATTTTCCTGTTACTGACTCTTCACTTGGGCCTGTCACAGAGAGGGAGGCTTTCTATTAGCATAAACATAACTGAAAGCTCTGGAATTTGCATTAATGTACTTTTAACAAGTTGACAGTCTTTTGGCACACGCTCCTGAGATCTGAGAAGCAAGGGAAAAAAAGACTGTATTATACCTTACACTGGCTGGATTGTAAGAAGCTGTCAGGTAAAACCTCTGGTTTCTTTTTCTACTACAAAAATATGGGACAAAATATCCACTCATAAGCAGGTGCACATATCTGACAATTTTGCAAAGTCCTCAGTACTTCCCTCCTAGTGCCTGGAAGAGGCTGCTCCCAGCTTGGGAACAAGCTGTTCCATTGTTGTTTAAGGGATGTGGAACTCTCACAAGGGGTGGAGGTGCTGAGCAAGATATTTTACAAAGCTTTTAAAGGGTCTCAGGAAATGTATATTTTGGTGACAGGAGCATGGACCCTTTGAAAAGTGATCCAAACTCTGCTAAATAAATATTGGTAGATGTGCCAAATAAAAAGCTAGTCCTGCAAGCTCCTCATTACCATGGGATAGGAATTTAAGAGGATTCAGCATGGCAGTTTGGCCAGAGGATGACAAAATCTAAAGGGATAACCTGAAGACTGATACAGCGATTTTCTACATCTCTGTTTAAACCACATAATTAAAGTGAGGGTCTTTACATTTGATTCCAGTTCCTGCATGGCAAGTGAATTGTGGCTGAACTTGGCCTTCATTGACCAGAGGAACCAGAAACTGCTGTTCCTGCCAAATCACTGAATCATTTAAGTTGGAAACAACCTCTAATACTTGAGTCCAACCTTTGGCTGATCACCACCTTGTCAACCAGACCATGGCACCAAGAACAAAATGACATGGCAGTAGCAGCAGGGCCTGAAAGGAGGATGATTTTTAGGAAACCTGGGGTTGATGGCATTTGGCTGAACTCTGCTGGCTCTGCAGTCATTGTGCAGAAGTAACAGGACTACTGCTGGCTTGGTGTGGGCAACCAAGGGCTGGTCTGTGCAGCCCTGCCTGCCTGAATGGCCTCTGCCATGGGCTGAAGGTAAGAGTTAACTGAGTCCCTGCCCTGCAGCCTTCAGATGGATGGATAGGAAACCTTTGAGTAGCTCTGGGTCTCTCAGTTACGTAGACGTTCTGCTTGTGCATCAGTGCAGTTGATGTGTTTTTTTAAAAAATGCAATGTGCTTCCACCAATTACTTAGAATAAATGTGTTACAGTATTTGCAAGGACTGTACAAGCCAACATTAAATTTGTGTATGTTTCTAGTTACACTAGAAAAGGAGGCAGGAGAAAATATTTGGGCTGCAGATCAGACTCACATCAGTTGCCATGGGAATAAAAGAAATACTGAGAATTAAGGGAATCCTTTAAACTACAGGATTTTTTAAACTGAGGTCTTATTTGATTGTTTATTTAGGCCCTACATTAAGACAAAAATGTGCGTTTAGCCAGCTCCTCCTGCTGGACCCAGAGCAACTCTTAGGGCTTATTTCCATAGAAATATTGCTGATCCTGGCCCCAGAACAGAGCAGAAGGAGGCCTGGGAGAGCTGCTGTGTTTAGTGGCACTGGGCTCACTCACTGCCAGGGGCTCGAGCAGCCCCCTTGCAGTCTGGCAAATAGAGGCCAGCTTCATGTTCACAGGGTAAAGCTGCTGCCAGTGGTTTGGCAAAGCTGCAGTATTTTTCTGCTCCAGGCTTTGTTCCTGGGTTTGCGTCTTGAGTTTGGAGAGACCAAAATGGTGCCCCTTTGGTCTGGAAACTGTGACTTGATCTGGCCAGCACAGGAATGATGTGACGCAGCTCACAGGATGGGAACTGTCTCACTGCTGGGAAAAGTCACTGAAAGGTCTGCTAGTTAATTAGCAGGGGGATTGTAAATAGCTAAAACCTGACTGAATTCCTCTGTCAGCTCAGGACAGGATCCTCCTGCCACTCCTCTTCCTGTTTCTTCCCTCTTTGACTACAATTGGTTATTCTGGAGATCATTTTACCTCTCACGGCTTCTACTCCAGTCACTACTATGGCTCACTGTGTTATTTGTTCCCTCTAGGAAAAGAAGAAACTCAGTGCTCTGGGAGAGCAGTATTGTCTCAGTCTCCTTCACACCCTTTTTTTGTTTTTTCCTTTCCTAGGGAAAGGCTGAGAGCAGCCTGTCCAGTGCTGCTTGACTGGGATGCTGCTGTCCTCTCTTGCTTCAGCTGATGGAAAGCACTTGAGGCAGATCTGCCTTGGCAGTGGCTGAATCACACAACTTTTCTGAGCTAATCTGCCTGTGTACTTATGGCTTCACAGAGCCTGGTGCAGGTTCCTCATCCAGCCAACAACCCCAGCCCATGGCAAACTGGATGGCTTCAAGATACCTTGATAAGTCTTCAGTTGCCATCATTGACCAGTGCACAGGGCCACATCACTGGAGTAGGGAATAGGTCATTAATTCACACAAGCCTCCACACCCTAAGGTTATGAAGTCAACCTTCTAGAAGGTTTATTTCCTTCTTAAGACCCTTCCAGGAGCCCCTGGAGGAGACCTGTGTTGGTATAGGCAGTGCACCCTGAAAATGCATGAGGATATCACCTAACCACTGTGTCTTCCTTTGATAAAGACATTTCTCATCTTTCACACGAATATATATTTTCCCTACATGCCAACCCAATCCCTTCCAATTGCGTGAGCTCAGAAATTGTCCCAAATGCAGTCAGAAGTAAGTTGGAAGCAGGTGTCAGCAGCTGTGTGGAGAGGGAAGCTGTCCCAAGCCACGGGCCCAGTGCCTGCCCCAGACCCCATTGGCCTCAGCAGCAACAGCACCAGACCCCTGGCAGGGTGTGAGCTGTGGGCTGGCAGGACTTTGCAATGGTGGGAAGAAGAGTGTGGGAGGGCAAAAGGGAAGGGCAGTTTGTTTCAGAGATACTGTCCCCAGTGCTGATTCACTGGGCTAATCGCATCTTGGTGGCATTTTCCCCCTGGTATCTGCTCAGCGCGTCTGTCACTGTTTTTGAGAATTTATCTTTCTCATCACAGCTTGGGGTTTTTGTTGGGTTTTCCCCCTCTTCATCCAATGCCTGTTAGAGGAAAATCTTTGAAAACAAGATGTGTTTTTCTTCAGAGCCCTGTTTGGTAGGTCTGAGCTGTCATAGTGTTTTCTCCTGTTGATTTCTAAGGAACATGGGTGACCCATGGGCAGTGGCCAGCCAGTCCTCCCTACAGCCTCTGCTGAATTCTCTTTTTTTTTAAATTTGGTAGAAGTTCTCAGTTATCCAAACTCTAAATCTTAATCCAGCACTATGCAGCAAAGGCTGTCAGAGGGCCATTTTATGTTGAACCATGCCCTGTGGCATAGACCCTGTGGGCAAAGGCCTGGGCTAATTCCTTAACTTGACTCTGTTTCTGGCAAACGTGAGAAGTGGCAGACTGTGATTGAAATGGGCAGCCCTAATGGGTTTGGAGATGGAGAGGAGCACTGTCTTGCCTGGTCCACATCCTCCTAGAGAAAAAGCCTGATGACAAATAGCTGAGAAGTTTTTATTATAGTTCAGGTTCTGGTACCTGGAGAGGTTTGAGCAGCTCTTGTGGAGCTCCACTGTGTCCTGTATGGATTGATGCGAAGCCAGGAGCTAAGCTGAGCTCCTGGTGACCAGTGTGCCAAACCTCTGAAATCCACAGATTTGGAAAAAAGGGTTCAATGTTGATTATTATCTGCCAGCTGAAAATTCCCCTCCAACCCCTGTTGAAATCTGCAGATTTGGAAAAAAGAGTTCAAGTGTTGGTTATTATCTGCCAGCTGAAATTCCCCTCCAACCCCTCTTGTATCTGTTTAGCTGAGCACAGCATGAGAGAGGGGTTGCTTGGGGAGTGCCTGATAAAAGAACTTTAACTGTGCAAAGCTCCTTCAGTGAGACTTCTCCATAAACATCATCTGTTATGAATTCAGCCTTGCATGATTGCAGGCAGGCATCTGTGTTGATTATGTGGGTTTTCTGGAGGAAAGATTTTAAAATATGGAAATGAATGGAGGTATTTGCACAACCAGTTAGCATCCGTTTCATGTTATTATTGAATATATGTCTCAGAGAAGTGCTCAGAGACCTTAGGTCAGAGTAGGGCTCCACTGAACAAGGTACAGAATATGCCTGAGGAGATACACCTTGCTGCAAACAGCCTGAGACAGTCCCAGCCATGGCACACAGCGGGGCAGAGGGAGGGCCAGTGAGGGGTAAGGTGACCTGCTCAGGGCTGCGTGCAAGAGTGTAGGAACAAAACTGGGCCAGGCTGCAGCTCCCGTGGCTCTGCCCAGTCCTCAAACACTGCTGTGCCTCCAGGCCTAGGTGGGCAAATAAGAATAGCCCTGTAAATGAGTGGTAATATTGCTGTCTCTCTCAATGTGGTGTTGTCGCCATCCTTCTCATGATGTCTGCTTTACACACTGAGTTTTCAAGGAAAGAGACGCTGGCGATCTCAAGGACAAAGCATGATGCTAGTTTTACACCTTTACTGCATTCAGAATGAAGGGACAATAAGAAAAACGTTCATGTTTAAGAAATAACAAAACTCAGAGTGGTCTCAAGAATGTATATTAGATCTAAATGAATCCACACATTTGCTTGTAGAAATTTGAGAACTTGGGATGAGGCAGTGAAAAGAGATCAAATAAAATTTTGAGTGTAGATGTAGGCTGTTCTGATCTGGTTTAGCAGAATTTGGTTGAGATTTGGGTGTGAGTGAAAATCAAAATCCTCCTTCTCTACAGCTGATATTTCCTGCATTTCAATTTCTACGTCCTTGAACATTGTGAATGTAGGAGATCAGTCGAGGGTTATGCCCATCATAACAGAGTTACTCATGGGGCTGGTGTGGGACCAACCTGTTTCTTTCAGGCAGGTACTGACATAAGGAGTTGAGCCAGGCACAAAAATAAAAATGCCAGTTGGCAGAAGTCTGGAGTGACCCTTGTGATGACTCTGTTCTTGTTGAGTAGCCCAAAAGGCTCATATGGAGCTGGGAGTGAGCCACAGCAAGGAGCCCTCTCCATCTCAGGGTGAGCACTTCTCCTTCAGATAGCTGGCATGCTGAGCTCTGAGGGCATGGGTGGGCTGTCAGAAGGACCCCAGATAATTGTGGCTTCAAGAAAACCTATCCTCAGCTTCTGTTTCTGTGTCATCACAAACCTTCAGACCCTTTCAGTGCTCCCAGGAGGGCCGTTTGTCACGGTTATCACAATGGTAACGTTGTCTACCATCCCATGTCCAGAAACACAGAGATGGAAAGAAAACAGCATGGGCAAAGGGGCCCATCCTCCACACCACACTTCCCCTCTCGACTCCTCCACACTCAGGAAGTGGCAAGGCTGTCCTGTGTGACCAAAAACAAGGCGAAGAACCCTAGTGAAAAAGGGAGTTAGGGCTGATTGGTAAGACAGGCATGGGCACTGAACATCTCTCAAGAGATAAGCCTCTGATGCTTGATTCTTTTCAGTCTTTTGGAGGCCGTGATAAGGAGAGGCAGTTGCTTTGTCAGGGTTACTCACACTCTTTGTGCAGCATGTTCAGTCACTGAATTTGTTCAGATAAGACAAACATCTAAACTCCATTTCCGGAGACACACACCAGTGTTTGCACGCAGGCAATGGTTATACCAGGGTGGGCTGCTGGAGACAGGGCTGATGATGAATGCTCATGAGTAAGATGCTCCATTGTAGCTGGTGGTTCTGAGTCTCCTTTGCTTCCCCAAATCTCCAAAACTGTAGTCCCAAATGGCCCAATATCTGTGGTGTTTGGCAAATGTGGCCATAAGCATCCCTGCAATGGGCAGGGAAGTACTTCTGAAAAACTCACCAAAATTCCATGAGCTTTGGGCTGAGCACAGCTGGACATTCCCAAAGTCTGGTCACATCCAGAGTGGTGGGTATCCCCTTTGCAGGATTTGTGAGTCATCAGACATCAGAAGAAAACTTGTTGTAGTTTAGTGAGTGCTTCAGTTGCTGCTGAAAGGCAGCCACAGGGGAATAGGAACATGATTGATTCAAGAGAACAATGTCTAGACACAATTGTTTAGGACAGACAATACAAGAAAATAATGTAGGCAACTGGAAATCTGCAGGGAATTGTGTGAAGTGTCAGGATGTGATAAATGCCCAAAGTGGAAATCATCCAGGTGTTGCTCAGCACCCTTGCTGCAAGAAGTACTGGGGCAGCTCCAGTCACTGAAGTTGGCTGGAGCTCTTTTCCAAACTCTCACACAAAGCAAGGGGTTTGTTTGGGAAGCAGTCCTGACCAGAAGGAAGAAGCACTCCCCATTCAGTTACCTTAATTTTTCCAGCTTCCTCTAGAGTGCTTCCAAACAACTGCTCATCTTGGTTTTCCCTGAGAGCTCAGAGGAGCCTTCCCCTGGGCTGATGAGCAGAAGTGCATCAGATGGCTGGAGCTGTCCCTGCAGGAGCAGCAGACTCAGAGCAGTCCTGCTGCCTGGGCAGTGGGGGTCATGGGGAGCTGTCTGTGGGTGTTATATCTTCTGTTTTGAGACTTGACATGAAAAGGTTGAGATATAGTTTGTGTAGAGACTTCTGGGTGAATGACAGCACCATTTTATTTTTTTGTCCTCTTTTTTCAGGAGCTGCCTCATGAAACTGCCATTGTACACAGGATCAGTTTATAAGCTGAGCTGTGAGTAGCAGACAGGTGTTGACTTGTCCTAAACTGGGCTCCTAGCTCTGCTGCTGTTCTGCACTGAAAATGAATCTACTTTACATGCTGCAGGGAGAGGGACTGCCAAAACTTTGAGAACTTGTTTCATTATTCTGTCCAAATCTCCCCTAAGATCTCTCTGTGAACAGATTTCACATAGGGAAAAGATTTTCACGAGAAGTCTTCTCTCCCCTCTTTAAGCAGACTTCATCTGAAGGCCACCAAGAGAGCTGGGGATCTTTGGCACTCAGAAGATCTGGTTCACATTGAAAGAACTGTCCCTGTGTCCCTAGAGGATGTTCCTCCTGGTGACCCTGCACAGGGCTCAGCAGTTGCATCACTTAGGCATCTAATTGCTTTCATAACCCAAGATGCCAGGTATAAGATGCCAATAAATTTTAAAAACCCTGCAATGGACAGGTTATGCTATATATTACCAGGCCATTGAGGATGGAGCTCTGTCAGTACAGGGTTATTCAATTAACTGGGACCCAAGCAATTAGTATGGCAGCATTTTATTCTTTAGTTTGGGTAAAATTTTTTTTTGTTTGTGTTTGGTTTTTTGTTTGTGTTTTTTGTTTATTTCTACCACCAGAGCAAAAATTTAAAGTGTCCCTGAATTTCAGGGACATTTTTGTTCACTGCCAGTTGCTCAAAGTAAATATTAGGCCTATGGCATATTCTGGTATCAGCCTGCTGTGAACAGCAACAGAAAATCCTGTCCTGACAGGTGTCTGTTCTTGGAGGAATGGATGCACACAGCCCCCCTCTCTTTTCTGGTGTTGCACTGGATTCTCCTTTACAGGTCATGGTTCCCAGTTTTCCCCTGTGTTCTGCTGGTGTGCTGTGCAGACTGGAATAACACAGTCTGTGTGCAGGCAAACCCACAGAGTCCTGCTGTCCTGCAGCAGCACTTCCAGGGTGGAAACACTTCTCTTGCTTTATCTGAACGTACCTGTCCCTGTCTGAGCTGGCATGCACCTGCTGGTGCCTATTCCATCCAGGCTTCAGTGTCCTTCTCTTTCCTCAGCCTTTAATCCCACCTGGCTCTCCCCATCCCCAGACCAGCTGCCTGCATCAGGGAGCTCCCAAAGCTGTCCACGTCCTGAGCAGTGAAACTTTGTTGTTTCAAAGTCACTTTGACCTGAGTGCTGCAGCAAACGTGTACAGCATCTGCTGCCGCTGTTTCGCATGAGGGAGCTGCAGTCAAATATTAAAAAGGCAGCAAGAGCATTAAATTATTCTGCAATGGAACATTGTCATTCCTCCATAAAACTACTTTGACCTGTAGTTTTCTATGGAGTCCATTGCTCTTAAATGTGCAGTGAGAAAGGAAATTAAAAATTAATCTTTATTTCCATCTCAGAAGAAAACCTTAATTCTCTGCATTGAAATTATACTCATAATCCAGGGTAATAAATTATAGTTTTTAATTGCAGCTAGTCACAGCCAATCAAATGGGAACCTCTCTCTCTCTCTTGCTTGCTTTAACTTTGCTATACAGAAGAACTCGTGGAGTGCTGGAAAAAATTCACATACATTGACCCAGGCTCTAACATTGTGTGGAATAAGCCCAGGATGTATTAACACAGCCAAGCTCTGCTCTTGCCTGGCACCCTGGAGCCAGTGACCTGAAAGTACCCCATGGGCACCAGCTGCAGCAGGCACACAAGCACAGGGAAATGGATAAATTGTGCCACTCCATGTGGGGAAGGTGTGGTGTGGGATCTCGTTCAAGGTTACAGAGTGAGTCATTGTTGAATGAGGAACAAAATCTTGATCTTGGTTCACCTGCTTTATGACTGTGAGACAAAGCACTGTTCCAAGTTGGGGGCAGGAGCCAGGATGCCCTGCTCTGACCCACTGACCAGTGCTGCTGACCTTCAGGCATCTCAGCCACAACATCAGACCTCTTCTGACAAAAAGGACAGCTGCTTAAAGCAGCTTCTTCTTTGTGCCTGGTGTCTGTTGCAAGTAACCTCTGAGTTCTTTCATATTACATTGTGCTGCAGACAAGTGGAGTGTTTTTGGGATTTGACATTGCTGCACTGCCTATGATGAAAGCCACCTTGCAAATGGGCTTACTGAGGTATGGCAACCTTTAGCACAGCCAAGGAGCTGTCTCTGTTCCCAAATAACTGATGCTCTGCAAGTGCCAGCTCTTCCCACAATGTCTAGCTGTCATCCCAGCCCTTCTGTAGTGGCACTTAGCCTGGGGTTGTTGCCTCCAGGAGCAGCCCATAAGGTCTATAAATACCTGTGCAGTGCAGGTACTGAAATGTTTGCCTAGCACAATTCTCCCAGCAACTCAGCCTTGCTGGTTTGTGATTTTTTTCCCCCACTCTATTATATCCCAGACAATGTGATGGACCTGTTCTAACAAGGAGGATTTGAAGGGTGGCTTAGCACTCCCAAGCTCAGCTAGGGAAAGGGAGAGCCAACAGGAACACAATCGTCAGCTGGAGGGAGAAGCAGTGGGAGCCTTCTATTCTGATAATCACTCCTAACTCTGTTTTCTTTTCCTCAATTATAGCAGAATGTGGGAAAATGGACAAGTGAGGTAAATGATGGAGAAGTGGCTGAATACCAGACACAGCTGTGAGAATGAAATGAGGCCCACCTGACACAAGAAGGTGTAAGTGGTTATTACCAATATAATCACAGCAAAGGTGTTTGTTACTGATCAGGATTAACCTGGTATGTCCCTGGCCATTGACTTGGAAAAGGCTGTAAAATCTCTGCAGTGAGGATCTCCACTCTGTGAGCACACCTTCTCAGGGGTTCAGTACTGTTAGCTGCTGTGAGAACTGTGGGGGGAAAATCCTTACCCAAGGATGCATGAAAAAATACAGACAACAAAATCTAACAACAGGCTCGTGCAAAAGCACTGATGTTCTTGATTAATAGTTCCCAGATTCCAGACAGGAGGTTTTATGGGGCCTTATTCTGCACTTTTTAGCACTAACTGTTCCTGGAGATTTTCAGGTGGACAAAAAGAAGCATTAGCATGGGCAAAACATGTTTTTGCCATTATAAGAGATTACCACGCTCAGAAATTCTGCTGCCCACCTTCCCTCACTGGCAGTGAGCTGCTGTCTATGGAGGCTCTCTGTGTGCCCTGCAAAGGGCCCCAGTGCAAACCCAAATGCTGCAAGCCCTTCTCCAGTGCCTGGTGATGACCAGTTTGCACAGAGCTGTCCTGCTTTTGCTGTGATCAGTGTGCAAGGTTTAGCTAAAGGTGGTTAATGTGTGTTCATATATGGTGAGCACACCTCTGGTTTCTTTTATCTGAGCTGCTTTTAGATGTGAAATCTCTCCCTAAGCAGGATTAGCCATGGCATAATGAGTCAAACTGCTTGGAGGCTTGTTCTGGTGATCTAGTTGAATTTGGCAGTTAACTTCCTTCCTTCTCTTCTAGTTCTACAGACTGGATTTACCTCTAAGTTGTTCTCCTTTCTTGCATCATTTAAACAGGAGAAGAAAACTGCACAGCTTTTCTACTCTTTCATTGTTTTCCCTCCTAAGCCAGTGCCTCACAATTCTTGGTCATTTTTTATTCTATCGTTATTTTCTACTTTTCCTCCCAGTTACATACAATTTAAAAAAAACCAAAAACATTGATGAGCCTCTTCTCCTAAGCTGTGAAACTGTAGAACAGCATACTTGGATTGTTGCTGAGGTAAATAACACAGTTTCTTATGGTTAATGAAAGTGATTCTTAAATTTTGAATGAGACAGCTTTGTGATGCAGAAAGCTGAGACTGCCAGTTACTCAACCAGAGCCTCTGCTTCCCAACAGGGAGCAGTCAGGGAGAAAGGAGAACACCGAGTAGACTGTGTGTATACAGACAAGGCTCCTTCTGGAAATGAAATGGTTTATCTAAAGTTATCAAACTGCTGACTGCTCCTTTATAGAGGCACTTCAGGGCTGGGGGAAGAACTGCCGTTCTATTTGTCAAATCCAAGGGAAGAATGATCCTGGAATTTATTATCCTATGTGTAATTTCTGTATTTAGCAAAACACTGAGGCCAGGATTTATGAAATAACCAAACCTGTTTCCGGAAGATGATGGCAGCTCTGTGCCTTTAGCAGTAGTGGCGGCACAGTAAATGTATCTCACCAGAAAATCTTTTCTTTTATAGGACAATAAAATTAGTGAATGAAAGCAAAAAGAGGTATAATGGATCTGGGTTTTAACAAGCATATGATTCAGTATCTCATGAGATCTTACCTGAAAAAAACATCATTCTATTTTGCTGGGAAAAGACATGGAGAGAATAAAAGGAAAAGAGCAGGAGAAGAATCTTGTGACTGGGATTGGAGGTTTGACTAAGATGGGGTGACCTGGTGCTCAGGGCCTCAGCCAGTGGCTTTAAGTTCTTGCTCTGCCACAGACTTTACAAGGGCACATCACTTCCCTTCTGGGTTTTTTTCACATCACTTCTTTTCTTGGTTTGCCATCATTAAATGAAAAATGGTACTCTTGTCCTTCCTGCTTGTGAGAATGATGGTTTTTAACATGGAGAGTTTCCATGAGCCGTGGGAGTGCAAACCATAACCATCAGATTTTTCCACTGCCATATGAGCAATTATAAAAAGTTATCAATTTTTCATCCTTTCATGCTTCATGCACAGGGTGAGCAATCTCTTGATTTGCCTTTGTGGGAAGACAAAAAAAATTTTATCTGGTGTTTGGAAATTTCCTGTAATGACAGCAAGAGAGAAAAAAAGGTCTTTTGCTTTTCCTTCATCCTGGAAATGGTTAAGAGGAGCTCTTTGGTGAGGCTATGCAGAGAGAGTTCAGACTCATGGCCATGTCATTTAGTGTTTGCTTGGCTTCCTGGTGATTTGGAATGAAAGGGGATTGGCTTCTCTGTGCCCTGCAGCCTGGGGACACTGCTGAGCCGAGGCCCAGGAGCATTTGCTATGCCCACTCCCCTGAACATGTGCTAGCCAGAGAGATTGTCTCTAACTAGGCTGGGCAGCTCTGTCTCACACGTGCTTCTGTATCAAACACTTCCCACCTTGAAAACTTCCTTGGTTAACTGCTAATTTCAAAATCATTATTAATGTATTTGCACAGGGATTTTGGAATTTAATTAGCCTCTTTTGAACTGTTCTTAGAGTGTTTGTCTGGAGAAACAGAAAATCCCTCCATGGCGTTTGCTTTCCCCGTTTGTTGGTTTCCACTGGAAGGGAAAGATACTGGCTGGCTTTGCAGGGCTGCATCCTCCTGGTGCCACTGATGCTGCAGCTGAGGATAAGCCACGGGCTCTGCAGAGGGAGCAGCTGCTTTTGGGGTGCATCAGGCCCCTCCTGGCCACGGGTGGGTTTATGCTGGCACAGGCTGAGCACAGCAGGACACAGCTGGTGACAAGGGGCTGTGCAGTGTCCCAGCACACAGCTTGCTCTTACTCCTGACCCAGGCGTGTTTGCACCCACACAGCTGTGCAGGCTGAACTGCCCTCCCATTTCCCTCTTCATTAGTTTCCTTTGGGAAATTCCAATCCCTGACTGAGGTTTGAATGGATGTCACTTCCAGAGGCCAACTGGCACAGTGTGATTTTCATCTCCCTTTTTGAAAGCACTGTGCTCAGGACAGCGTTTCTGCCACGCTCCATCCAGAACGTGTTGCAGGCTGTGCACGCTCATGTGTGCAAATCTGCAGGCCCTCAGTTTTCATCTGAAGGTGGGTTTGAGTTGGATTTTATTCCTTTTGTCTGGTCCAGTTCTGAGAAACCAGTCTGGGCAGAGCAGGACAGGGTTTCTGGTGTTCCCTGCTGCCTCGGGAGCACATGCGCTCTCCTCCTCTCTGGCAAACCACAGTGGTTATGACCACTGCCTCTGGTAGTGTTGTATTGGTCCCAAATTGAGGAAGGATGACTAACTTAATCACTCAATAGTTCTGATTTCTAAAATTAAACAGCCTGCCATATGTGCAACCCTGTTACTATATTTATGCCAGCAGTTAGCAGAGAGCACCAGCCAAGCTGGAGGGGTTTGCAGCTGCAGCTTGTGCCTGTACTGCTGCTGGGAGCACACAGATGTTTCTTTGCCCTTTCCCTCAATGCAGCCCTGTAGAACAAGGAACAGTTTCTCCTGTGGAAACAAAACCCCTCATTGAGCTTTCAGGCCACTCTTCAGTCATTGCTTTTTAAAGGTGTCCTGATGCTCCATGGTGAGCCTCAGCTCCCAAGGATGGGTGGAAGGATCCAGGGGCTGGGTCAAACCCAGGGGACAGCAAGCCAAGATGAGGGCTCCAGCCGCAGTGCTCAGGCAGGGACAGTGAGTGAGCTGCAGGGGCTGCCTTGAGGAAATGGGGGCTGCTCCCCAGAGGAGGCACCTCAGGGCCATGCATGGCCCCAGGGACACGGGCAGCTCCTGCTCCTGGGCTGCCTGAGCTGTGCGGTGAATTGGGGGGCTGAGGTGCCTTTCTTCCACCCTTTGCTTTGTAGGGGCTCAGTTAACACTATGCAGATTTATTTGGATTCTAGGAGAGAGGAAATAAGATGAATAAGCAGTGGATAAAAGCCAAGGTGCAATGTGCTGAAGTGGAAGGAGTGGACCCTTGTTTTTTGGAGGAGGGCAGACTGAGGGATGAGATGTTGGTTATTATTTTGGTCCAGGCAACATTCCTCTGTGATCTTAGACATGTTGCTTGACTTTGTTTGCTAGCAGGAAATCTGGCTTGCCTAGCAGAAGGATTAAGAGATGGAATGAATATTTAGCACTAACTAACCAAGAGTGTTTGGGTGAAACTGAAATATTTTGACATATTAGATCTGATTTTACCAACTGACTTGGTGACTTATAGGTGCTTTTGTTTGGTGTTGAGCAAGTGTTACTGCAAAGCATTAGCAGAAGTGTTTGGGTAGGGTTGCATGTGCTTTTTGAGTAGGTGGCAGGAGAGGGTTTGTTTTTCATTTGCTTGGGTTTTTTATTTAAAACAATTGGAATCTTTGGGGATTTCTTTCTTGTGGAACAGAGCTATATGGATCTGGCATCTGTATGTCATAAAAGTAGAGAGTATCTCTGACCCTTAGGGCAATGTCAGATTGAGAAACCTACATCAATTAGATCTGAAAAAAACGAACTTTAGTTAAGTTTCTGTGCCTGTTGTACACTCTCCTCTAAGGATGCATGAATGATTTTGGATTACAGGGACACTTCAGAGCACCTGGGGTGACCTATGGACATCAAAACACCATGAACTAACCTGTCTCCTTTGGAGAGAGGCACTTTGTACCAACCCTGCAACTTTTGGAAATCATCTTCCATACCAGATCATCATTCCAGTGTCCATAAACTGTCTAGAGCTAGTTCTTGTTTAACTGTTAGAGCTGCATGAGACTTGCACACATGCATCAGTTTTCATTCTGGAATTACCCCACAACAGGTAAACTCTTAGAAATTTCATTGATGCACAGAGCAATTTTGACAGGCCACTTTTTCAAAGATCTTCCCTCCACTATTTTTTTTTTTTTTTGAGGGGGGTCATGTTTTTTTTTCAATCTACTTCCTTCTGCTCCTTGTTTACTGGGAGTCAAGGAGGAGGCTTATTGGACTGATTGCTGTTGTTTATTAAGCTTGCTTCCTTTAGGAAGATTTTCAAGCCCACTGTGGTCAACACAGGGAAATGCCTTCTTATGCTCCACCTCTGCTCAGAGGGCAGGAGTCTGGCATACAAAAACAAACAAGAAAACCTTGGGAATAATCCTTTCTTAAAAAGAGACAGACCAGACTCACAACATTGGAAGTTTTCTGGAACCAGGGATTGCAATTTCTGTGAATTCACAGAACTTTGATGTTTTGGACCTTAAAACAGCCTTTGCCCTTGCAGGCAAAAGGAGCCTTATGTTTAGTGTTTCACTGTGCATAGTTCCAGATAAATTACTTAAAATTCTCCGGTGTCTGGATATCATGGAATATTGGAGAAGGAGAAGAGATTCTTCTGTGCCAGAGCAGTATGGGCAGCAGGCAATGAGCTGGCTCATCTCTTTGGGTAGTTGCCTTGGAGGGGTCAGACTTTCTGCTCAGTTTCTGCATCCCAGCAGTATTGTTTGCCAGTGTTATTAGTAGTGACACATTATAAATTATTAATATTTGGAAAAGGCTTGGATTTATTTGTAGAGAGCTGTTCTGGGCAAAAGAAGGATGATTTTTTGCTTGTATTGGGTTTTTTATTGGTTTTAGTTAGGTGTTTTGGGGTTGGTTTTTTTCCTAATTCCCTTTTTTTTTTAATTTAGTTAGCTAAGTTTGAGTCCATACTTTGACTCATATTTAAACAGCAGCATCTAGGAACTCACTATTTCTGCCAGCAGAGCATTTGGCCCTCTTCTCTTTGCTGTGCTCTCTGCCTCCCTTCTGAAAGGCAATATGGGATGTATTGATCCCAGCTTTTAGGACTTGTTCTATTTCTGAACCCAGATTGCAGTATAAAGTACAAACACAATTTTAAAAGGGAAGATCTATATTAGAATGACAAAGAGAATAAATTAAAGCACTGTCCTGTCTCTCTGGTCTGCAGGCAATTGTTAAGGAGGGAATGCCCAGTGCTGTCTCCCTGAATGATGCTTTGGAGTCTCCAGCATCAGGGGACTTCAGTGAGCACAGTATTGATTTTTGTTCCTACATTAAGCTTTTAGCTTTGCAAATGGTTTTCTTTGAAATCATTAACATTGCAATGTGCAGCATGAGGGTGAAGCAGCTCTGCTGCTGTGCAGGTACCACCTCTGATCACTTCCTTCTTCCCTTCCTCTGTTGGACCACCATCCAGCTGATGCACCTGCAGGAGAGTGAGCAGGAAAGGAAGGGAAATTGCACACCAGGACAGCCTTGGAACTGGGTGAGGAAGACCAATTTTTCAATAAATTGGCAATGAAAAATTTTCTTAGTGGTTGTGAGGCTATGGTGGGGGAATTGGCACACAGTCAAGGGCTGTGTCCAGATGGTGCCTGGCTGTGGGTGTGGGGAGGCTGTAACAGCTCAGTGGGGGCTGAGAGCTGCCATCAGCATTTTATTCCTGCTTGAACAAAGAATCTTAGGTAAATTCAGCTATCAGGTAAGTTCAGATTTCATTACCTCAAGACTGAAGACAGTGCAGTGGTGACAGGGAAACATTGGAGGTCTGTTTCTAACATCAGACTGAGGATTGCACTGGGCCCCAGGTTTGCTTGTTAGAGGATTAACACAGCTGAAGCAGCAAATCAAGATGGTTATGGTTGTTTCAGGTTTATCCAGATACTTGTTTGATGGGATCTGCTTGCAGACAGGAGCATGTCAGTGCAGACACAGCTTGGAGCAGCTCACTCCCTCTCTCCCTTCCCTCTCCATGCCTGGCTCCCTGCTGTAAGGGCTGACCCTCAGCCCAGGGGAGGGGGCAGGCTGCTGCAGTACAGGTGGATGCTGTGAAGCTGTGATCCTCTGGGGAAGCTTGCACAGACACCCCCTGGTGTGCCCAGGCAGGGAGGGGATGGTCCCAGGGGAATGGTCTCCCAGTTGTATGGAGGGCAAAGGAATGTATGTTTGTGTCTTTGGCTTTTGTCTGTGTGCATGAACCCAGCCACCTGAGTCCTTCAAGGCTAATTATACTGTTTTATTTCAGGACAGGACAAGGAGCTTTTTGCCCTTAACACTCGAGACTTTGCTGCTGTGGTGAGTTCCTGGCAGATGGGGATGTCTGTCTCTCCTGTGACAGAAAGGAGGTGGATGTGATGTGGTCACAGAAGTGAGCAGTGCCCAAGCCCTAGCAGCTTCTGTGCCACCCAGCCCTCATGGTTACTTCAATGTCAGTTCTTTGTGGGAAGGAGGGCTGGAAGGGACACGGAGATATTGTCTAGTGCTCTCTACTGCCCCAGGATGGAGTCAGCTTGCTCAAAGATTTGATTTGGTGCAGCATAGCACTGTGACCAGCACTGCCTGTCCTACTCTCCCCAGACCCTGCTGGACTCCTCCTCTGCAGTGCAGGGCACTGCTGCTCACAGGAACTGCAGCTCCCTCCTTTCTCTGTGCTGTGCAGCCCTTTGGGGAATTCTGCAATGCCAGAGCCCAGTTTATTTGCAGTAGCAGGTCTGCAGTCATGCTGTCTGCTCTGTGTTGTGATCTTTCATCTAAACCAGTAACTCACACACACAAATAGTGTGTGTAGAGCAAGAACATTTGATTTGTGCTTTGATTTAGGTTTTGTCTCCGTCAAGACAGCTCAAATAAGAATCAATTTTTTTCATGGCTAGAAAGTTTCCCAGGCTTGCTGTTACTGAGTGTGCTTCAGGAAGAGAGCAGTCTCCCACCTTAGCAAGCAGCAGAAAAGAATTTTCTTTTCTGTGGTCTCCTCCCTCCCCCAGTCCACTAGTGTCTCAAAACCTTGAGTTTTGTGTAAAGTTGTTAAATAAGCTTCTGGGCAAAATAAAAGATCAAAAGGGGTCTAATTAGTTGCAGTCTGCTTAGGAATTGTGGTTGTTTACCTAGTTTTATAAATTGACACTTTTAACATTAGAACTCAAAGCAAAAGCGATGTAATTATTCCCTTTTTTTGAAGCTTAGGTTTAATGTCTTTATTGAAAATTGGATATTTCTGTGGCATCTCAAGATGCTTTATTCTATCAAATCTGGTGCAAGTAATTTTTCATTTTGGATTGTAATGTGGTATAAATGATAAGGGCCTGATTCAGAAAGCTTTTTTCTGTCCCCCCCACTGGCAGCCTGATGAGAAAGCTTCGCAGTCACCTCACAATAACCCTGAAGATAATCTAGGGTTTGAGTCTTTGTGAAGCTGCTTGCTCTAATATAAGGGAGAGAGTGAGATTTCTGAGCTCTTAGGTAGGGTGCCCGAAGCTAGCTTGTCATCACAGGATTTTCAGCTCGTTTCATATCTCTTACCAGTTGTAGGATGCCAAGGCAAAAATGTATTTCTCCTGTAACCTTTCTGTGCTGTGATCACGTCCCTGGGAGTACCATGTGCCTAATTTAAATCTCAGAGAAGGTAGCAGGTAGTTGAATAGAGAACATCTGGTGATTAAAGCAAAGGAGGAATGAGAGAGAGATGAATTCTGTTATAAATTTTTCAGTTTTGCTCTGACATGAGCTGATCATGTGTCTTGTTTCCCAGTCTCTGACCATTTGGACATACCATGGATGAGTGAATTTCACAAGGTAAACCTCACTAAATCTGACCTCAGTAACTTAGAGCAGCGTGAATAGAGGAGGGGAGGGTCTTCATGAAGTCGTGTTAGGGCTTGGATAGGTTATGAATTTTATTTATACTGTGGCAGGACTCTCAGACTCCATTTAGAACCAGAAGCTGATGCTGCTGGTATTTTACTAATGCAGAGGAAGTCGTGGTGCCTGCCCTAAGACCTTACCACCCATCAAGACAAAGGGCAAATAAAGGATTTGTGTGAGGGTGATTGCAGGAAAGAGTCAGTCCCTCAGTGAACTTTTAACTTTTTTTTTTTTATGTTTATCTAAAAGTTCATGCAAATTGAGGTGGGTTTCTTTGATCTGAGAACTGTCTTTTGTAATTTCAACTGCTCCCTGGCTTGTGTCAGAAATACTGTGAGTGGGCTCTCCCTGGGGTTTTTGCACAGCCCAGGTTTTAGCTGGGCTGGGAGGGACGTGAGGCAAGACTTATCCATCAGAACAGGACTTGCAGCTAAGAAATTTTTATTGGCATATTTTATATTGTCCTAATTCAAAAGTTTCATTTCCTGATGATCATTCTGGGCACTGGTTCAGAGTTTCATTTGCGCTTGGCTCAGCTCAGATGCTGGAGGAAATTTTCATGATGGGAGACAGGTCCTTTTCCTTCAAAAACAGAATTTCTCAGTAGATGGTAGGATTGGATAAGAGCTTCCTTTGAGAATCCAGAAGAGATTTGCTTGAATTTTTCTAACTCTGCTTCTCTGACGCAGTGTGGTGATTAGAGGAGAGCTTTTCAAGTGTCCCTCTGAGAGTCTGAGCACGGTCTGGCCATCTGCACCTGTGGGGCTTCAGTACTTAGAGCTCACCAAAGGAAAAGCTTGGTACATCCAAATATTCTATAAAGGTTTCCCTGAGAGAATGGAATTTATTCTTTTATTTATTCTTTAGTAACCCTAAATCTTTTTATTGGCTAAATAGTAAAGAGGCATTGGTTTCTGAGCCTGAGACAGCTGCTTTGTGGCAAAGGCTCAGTTATTCTATGGCCATGCTCTATATGGACTGTGTTGCCATGCAGCACAAGCACAGTCCAAGCCTTTTCCCATTTGCTGCTTAAACATGCCCAGTGCTTCAGGGGGAAGAGGCAGAGCCCAAGAGCAGCTCTGTGAGCCACTGCAGAGAGATGCACACAGTTTAGGGATAATGTAACATCAGGCTGCTGTGAAGGGGAGCTCAGCCCCTCTGTCCCACACAGAGCCAGAGGAGATGGATGCTCTCCCTGGCTGTGCATCTGCCTGTCACACTGCCATAGTGGTCTTTAAATAACACTTCAGTGTTTTAGAGCTCAATGGTTTTGTTTAAGTATCAAATAAGGATTTTATTTCAACTGAATTTAGCTTAATCATCTGGTTGTGTGGCTGACTTGAGTAGGTGCACTGAAAGTCTGCAGAATTCCCAGAATACACCAGAGTGAAAATCCTTATGATTTCCTAAAATTTACAAATCAAGGAGCTGGACTGATGGGTTTGTGATCTGCAACTGAGGGACATGAATGTGTGCACATGTTAGAGGCAGGAAAATAACACTTCCACCAGAACATGCAGCTGCTTCTTGGGTGAGGTGAATGCAGTCTGTGCTTTTTATTTCATCTTCCCCAGGTAGCTTATACCAACATGCCTACTCTAAAAGTTTCCTTTAGACATATGTGATTTTTCCTTTTTTTCCTGACTCCTCAGGAACATGCAAGTCTTGTAAATTCCCATTATTGTTTAACCCCTTAGAAACTCACCCAAATGCACTGTACAGCTGTCCCTTGAGTCCACTGTATTGCCTCTGGATAACACCTGGTGCTGCAGTGTCAGTCCAGGAATTTCCATGTTGTACATCACCAGGTAGGTAATCAAGAGAGAAATTATTATCTGAACATGGGCTTACAACTGCACATTATTGAGCTGGATTAAACATGTCGTTGTATGTTTTATTGCCATGTTTTGACTACCTACAAGCTAGAGCATTAATCATGTAATTGCATAACTTATGATTACCTAAAAATGCTCCCTCGTCAAATGGCTGTTGCATATTTGTCATCTGCTCATCGTGATTCATTAAATATGTTGCAACTGGATTATAATCTTCATTAGTTTCACAGAATAAATCCAAAACCAAGGATAACCCTTTTTGTTTTCACTTAAACAAGCAGTTGTGGGTGTTGACGTATGTCTCCTTCACCAAGAGAAGTTTTCTCCAAAACTCACTTTCAGTGTTTCTGATTCTTGAGGGTTTCCTAGGTTTCAAGAATAAGCCTCTCAAGAGCAACATTAGCAGCATACAGAAAACAGGGATTTGTAAAGTAATAATAACTTCTATAATTTATAATCTTGATTTCAGATTCCTTTCTTTTGACTATTTTGTTTTCAGAAGCATTCATCAGAGCACTGGGTTTTAATTTCCTTTTAACTGACAAATTTTGAAATCAGACAAGATACATTTCCCTGATTACTGCTGGACAAGGCTTGTAGGTAGAGATGGTGTCTTTTATTGGATGGAGCAGCGAGGTTGGAGAGCTCAGGCAAACCTTGAGGCACACCAGCCCTCCAAATCTGAACAGAAGCTGTCAGTGCTGAGCTTATGCTGCATAAGCAGCTGCTTGGGGTTAGATCTGTGTGAATTAGACCATCTCAGAGAGGGAAGGTGCTGAGAGTAGGTATCTCTGGGTCATAACAGCCACTGGGAAGTGCTGCCAGGTTATTTGTAAGCATGGTCTGGTACACAGGTGAAGGGTGGCAGAATTGTACAAGGAAGAGCCTTGTTGTGCCTTGAGTATGGGCAAGATGTGTTTCTCTTGAGTGATCTAGTAACAACACGAACAGGAAAGTTCCTATTTCATGCTTAGGAGTGTGTGTCCTTCTGAGATTGCTCAAATGCTCTTCGAATTTTCTTCCCTATTAATCTCTGTGGGCTTTTGCAGGAAGCTGGGAAAAAAGGCTTCTGCATCTACAGCTCTTTTTGCTCTGACAGAGGCAGAGTAATCTTCAACATGGAAGCTCAAACCCTGTCCCTGGGGTTTCAAGCCCATGGAGAAGGTCATATATGACTGACAATGCAGAGCCAGTGAGATCTGCTGTTCTGGGTTTGTCAATTATTAGCCTTGTCTGACAAAGGTTCTGCCATGAGCATTGTGGTAACTTCTTAAAGTTGATTGGGAGCTATTAAAGAGTGATAAAAATCAGATATTTCTGACCATGGTGATCAAAGGAGGAATTCAGTGATAGTACAATAGGTGCTTGGAATTCTCTGGGCATTGCCATCAGTATTGTTTAATGACCCAATGCTATGGCTATGCTGGGTAAATAGCAGCTTTGGCAGGAATAGAGAAAAGAAGTCCTTAGGACACAGGGGTTTCAGAGCAGTGACATAATTCATTGCAAACTGCCCACTGTCCTTGGTCACTGGTGGTTGCCATATTGTGACTGTCAGACTGAGGGCTGACCCCACTTCCAGAATCCTCATTTATTCAGAAACCTGCAGATTTCCTCTCTCAAGTTTCACACACATTGCTTGTGGTCTACAGGCAACAGTTCCACCAGCTGAGCTGTCAAAGGTTTCTTTCTGTCTGAGGTTATACATACACATATTAAAAGCTGGTATCAGGTGAATTTTGCCTAATAGAATTCTCTAATTTCCTTCTCCTTTAAGAACAAGGGTAATTTAATGCTCCTGCCCTAATATACTGATCAGGAATATACTGATTTGGGAGCACAAATCCTCCACTCTGCCACACTGGAAGGTTTCAGCAGCCTGTGCTGAGAACTTGGGAGCTCAGCACATGGAAAGTGTTGAGCCAGAAGCTCAGTGAGTGGGGCCACAACATCCCATGGAATCCCAAAAGGTTTTTACCCTCATTCCTCATTATCTTTCACTCAAAACTCATGGGCACCCTCACACTGCTTGGAGCTCACAGTGGTGGCTGGGAGGACATTGCCTTCCTGCACCTCAGGCCTTTGATGCCTTGAGTTCCCCAAATTCCCTGAACCTGCCATGCCTTGGAGCTGTGTGAATCTCCTTGTTCTTGCTAACCAGCAATTTCCCAGGCATCAAGTACATGTGTGTGTGGTATTGAGTCATTTCTTTGGGGCTATTGTTTAAGGCTTCAAACCATGGAAGGAAACTGGGAGCCTGTTTAGATGTCACTAAAGGTCACTGGCTATTTTTATAGATTACATTAAAAGAAACCAAAAGTGCACAAAAAGAATATTGAGATTGGGAAATCAGGACTTTGAAAAATATTTTTGCTGCATATCACAAATCACTACAGAGCATAGGCAAACTGATTTTTCAGGGACTCACAGCTTGGACAAAGGTGCATTACTCTTCCTGTAAAAAATTATTCCCTGGCACCATTGTGACCTTCCTGCCAAAATTTAAAGCAGAGCCCCAAATGATAGCACTGAGACTATTTAACCAAAAGCTTGCATGAGATATCAGTTGTTTGTTGTTTTTCCTCTTTTTTTAACTGGAGTAAAAAGCTTTCCTGTAGTAGATGAACTTCATTAGCTGAAATTTTCACCCTGAATTCCAGCAGGGCAAACAACCAGCATCAAAAGCTTTAATTCAAAAGATTAAAGTCTGGCAAAATTCTAAGCAACCTGAGTCTTATAATAGTGAGTTTTGTACAATGTGGTCAGCATATCAAAGGGAAATACTTTTTTCTGTCTGTTTTGATTTTGGTGTCATTCCATCAAACATTTAACTGGTAGACACAGCATTAGCTCCAAACTCATTTTGAAGCAATGAACATTAGTCAGACATAAACAATTGGGCTGGGGGCAGATTAGATGAGTGCCAAATGGTGGGGGAGATTTTAAAAAAGGGGCTTTGCAAACTGTGTCCCTGCATGAACAGAAATGTTGCAGAGCAGAAAACAGACCTTGAAGTGGTCTCTGGTGGAAGGAACAGGGCTTGTGTAGCACAAGGGAGTTCACCTGCATAGCAGCCTTGAGCCAGGTGTGCAAATGCTTGGGAAAAGGGGGTCAGGTTGGGACTGACGCAGGTCTGGCATCTGAGTGAGCTGGGCACAGGGTGGTGGACTTTGACAGTGTGGTGCAGCTGAGTGGTGGCTTGATCCAAAATCCTGCCAGCCTGCTCTCCTGGGGGAGCAGCAGGGCAATGTTCTGGTGGCTTAGAGGCAATTTATGAGGTTAAACTGGAGGTTAGGAGATGAAATTGGCCCCCATGAAAATGGGTCAAAATGCTAATATGTACATATACAAAAACAGTGCAGGCAGACAGCAAGCTTCTTGAAAAAACAGACTTGCAGTGACCAGAGCTCAGACACCATAAAATAAGGAATAACCTTTGCTAATTCTCAGCCATTGCCCCTGCAGAGTATTGCAGGCCAGAGTGGCAGGTGGGACTTACTCGAGGTCTTATCTTGAGTCAGAGCGCAGCTGAAGGTTCATTCCCAGGTTCATGGTCTCACTGCTGGAACAGGCTGCCAGGAATTACTGGCAATGTGTTTGGTTTTAATCTTTGCACTGTTCTCCAGTGAAGTTCTCCAGGCTGAAGCGCCTGGAATTTATCTCCAAAATATTTTGGAGGGGAAATGTGATCATAAAGCTAAAGCTTTGGGCTATGCATGCTTCTTTTCAGGCTCCTAACAGGTTTGAGAGGGGTAAGTGTTAGTAACCTGCCTCCTTTGTTTTTTGACAAGAAAAGTAATTTAGAAAAACAAAAAACCCAAAACC
>WBNQ01036590.1:0-11350 GCA_013401375.1 Spizella passerina | reverse complement strand
AATAAAAACCACAGGGGCATTTTAGGACCTGTGCCAGGGTCTCTGAGCCCCCTGGCAGGGGTCTTGGCCATGCTGGACAGCCAGAGGGATGTCCTGGGTTCTGACACCCTCGCTGGTGGAGGACAAGATGTGTGGGTCACTTGGTGTTGGATTATGGATTTTTTTGACCTAGGGATGGGGTAACTGAGAGGCTTTAAAAACTTTTATTTTATTTTAATCTCATGAGAAGGGTGAGACAATACAGATGTTACAATTCACACCATCCCAATCAGATGCCAACTATTTCTTAATCACAACACACTGTAAGTGTTTCTTGTCCTATCAGCTTTAGCCACACCATGCTGTATATACCTTAAAGCCAATCAAGCTTTAAAGCCACAGCTTGGTAGGGTGAAAATGTATAATTTTTGGATTATGGATAACCTTTTCTTCCCAGACTATCCCTGTCCTGGGAATCAACATCAGGTCTGTAGGAAGATGCCATGGATTTGGGCTGGATGCTGTGGCAGGGAAGCACAAGGGGAGCACTGGGATATATGAGAGAGTGTTTTGGTCACCTGTGACCGTGTTCACAGGGGTCTGAGGATGAGGGAAGAGATGAGGATCTGACTCCATGTTTCAGAAGGCTGATTTATTATTTTATGCTATATATTACATTAAAACTATACTAAAAGAATAGAAAAAAAGGATTTCATCAGAAGGCTAGCTAAGAATAGAATAGGAAAGAATGATAGCAAAGGCTTGTGTCTCAGACAGAGAGTCCGAGCCATTGGCCATTAATTAGAAATAACCAACATGGCCCAATCCCAGATACACCTGTTGCATTCCACAGCAGCAGATAATCCTTGTTTGCATTTTGTTCCTGAGGCCTCACAGCTTCTCAGGAGAAAAAATCCTAAGGAAAGGATTTTTCATAAAACATGTCTGTGACAGTCACCCAGCTGGGATATTTCCTATTCTCTCTCTTTGGTGCACAGGTTTGTCATTCTTGTGTTGAGAATGACACAGGAATGGGTGGGAGGCAGTATTGTAGAAAGAATAAAAGAAGGTTGTATTTAAGAGAACTGCATGGTTTTATAGAGTGATACGATAGATTTTATTTGATTTATTAATTCATAAAAACACTTTCTTCATACACTGTCTTTGAGAAGAATAGAAAGACGAAATAGAAAAACATTGCTTGTAAATTGTTTATACTTAAGTTATCACATCTTTATAACTTTTAAAAAATTCTCCCAAGCTGCTGTGAGAAACCCTTGCCATTCCTCTCTGTCCCATGGCATCCACACAGGTTTGCTCAGGCTCTGATTTCCTTGCTGCCCAAAGGTGAGGAAAGGCTGGCAGGGCTCGGGAGCACCCCTGATTTATCCCTGCGTGCCAGCCCAGCTCACCCCAGCCCAGCCACGGCTATTATTAGCTGACAGATTTTAAAGAAAAGCTCTATAAATCTCCCCTTGTGCCATAAGTACATTCCTGCCTTGGGAGACCACAGAGAAGCTCATTATCCCACATCCTGAGAGAGAGGCATGTGTCATCCTCAGTGACACTCTGAGCATCCTCAGGTTACCTCTCCAGCCAGGCCTGGGGAGCTTCTGCTGCAGTTAAACAGAGCTGGATGCTCACTCAGGGCAGAGCAAGGGAAAATGTGCTTTTTTTGGTAAGGCAGAAGCACAGGAAATAAAATTCCTGTCTGTCATTCCCTTCTGCCTGGCCACAGCAGGGAAATACAAACAATAATTAGAGGGGAAAAGGTGTGGGGGGTTGGAGTTGAGGGATATTGTGAGCTGGTGTCAGGTGGGAATGTGGTCTGAAGGACAGTTTATTCACAGGGCCTTCCTGCAATGAAAAAAATAAGGAAAAAAATAGAGAAAGGTTTTTGTGTGAATATGGGTCTGGTGCAGGGTCTGATGATGCTCCATGGACCTGGGAACTTCATTCACCTCTGGTGCAGTTGCCTCTGGCTTTTCTCATGGATGGGATCAGCTGGATGAACAGGACTCCCTCAGCTCAACGATTCCAAACCACCAAACCTGACGTGGGGTTTCCAACTCAGACTGACCCCAGCCCTCCAGAGAGCTTCCCAGGGTGGTTTTTTGGTCCCAAAGGCTTTCAGACCTTCTCCTCCAGGCGCCAGGCCCAGCTGTGGCTCTCCATTAAGGTGTGCTGTGGAGCAGCAACCGCTGGAGTCCAAACCAGTTCTCCAGACTGAGAACTTGCCAAGTGCTGGATAAGCTGTAATAGTCTCTTGTTGTGAGAGCACCCTGCTGACACAGGCTCTGATCTGAGAGGAGCAGGAGCAGAATTCAATTCCTTTGGCTGAAATCTGTCCATTATTGTCAGGCATTGGATTGCAGGAGCAGGAGCAGCCCCACTCTGGAAGCAATGAAGTGCTCACTGTGAGAGCCCTGGAGTGAGCTGTGCTGGGGGTTTGGAGAAATCACACGAGGCAGCTTCAAAACCACAGCAGCTCTGGCACCTGGGGCTTACAGGAGGGCTTTTTTCCCCAAGGAAAGACACAATCCTGGAAAAACTGGGGGGCTGGAGAGCAGGGAGGGAGCCCTGAATTGGATGCTCGTTGCCTGAAGCCCTCCCAGTGCAGAGCCAGTCCCGCAGTGCTTGGCTCAGGGAAGTCACTTCAGGACACGTTTTTAATATAGTTGGAAGCCTAAAGGTTCAGCCAGGTGTCTCGTGGGATTTGCAATAGCATCTAAGAGCTGCAATTCCTTGAAATCCTGCAAAGTGCGTGAGGAATGAGCTGAAGTTGAGGGAGAGGGGCAGAGAGGAAGTGCAGCAGGGTGTTGTATGGCTTTTGTGGGGAGAACCAGAGCAGCTCTGCTCCAAAATACCCTGCAGTTTCTACCTTTTCATCCCAAAAAGATTGAAAAGAGTGTTTCCTGTCTGAAAAGAGGGTTTCCTCTCTGAGAACAGGGTTTTCTTCCTGAAAAACATGGAGCTGCTCAAGGGCTGGAGCCCCTCTGCTCTGGAGCCAGGCTGGGAGAGCTGGGGGTGCTCACCTGGAGAGGAGAAGGCTCCAGGGAGAGCTCAGAGCCCCTGGCAGGGCCTGAAGGGGCTCCAGGAGAGCTGGAGAGGGACTGGGGACAAGGGATGGAGGGACAGGACACAGGGAATGGCTCCCACTGCCAGAGGGCAGGGATGGATGGGACATTGGGACAGAATTTCTCTCTTGGGGTGGGGGGGTGGAATAGGATGATCTCTAAGCTCCCTTCCAATACAAACCATTCTGGATTCCATGATTATATTCCATTCTCATCCTCCCATCCTTGCCCTGCTGCCCATCCCTGCTGCCAAGGGAAGGCTCTCCCCTCTCCAGAGCTGCTCAATCCCTTTATTAAGACGCCTCTGGAATCGATGGCCTTTCCTCCCCTGCCCTGCTCTTGGTGTCAGCTGCAGACTCTATCAGGGGTGATGGGATGTTTTCTTCCAGGTCATTGATAGAAATGTCAGCTGGAGCCAGCAGCCCTGGCACGCAGCAGGAGCACAAGGCTCTGCGATTCCCACTCCAAGAGGTGCCTTTTGGAAGTTGTCAAGCAGGCAGTTTTTAATCCATCTAATTTCTGCCGCGGTGATTTCCTGCCCTCCCAGTTTCTTAATCAAGATGACACCAGGACCCAACCTTGCTGGAGCTCGAGTACGTTGTGCTGACAACGTCACCTTTATCAGCCCAAATTTATAACCTCATCAAAAAAAGATATCAACTTAGCTGGGCAAGATTTATTTTCCATAAATCCTTGTTGATTGTCATCTTTTATGTTATTCCCTTTAATTCCTTATTAAACAAGTCCCGTAGCCGACATCCCATTATTTCACCCAAAATCAATGTCAGGCTGACAGGGCTGTAATTACACAGGTCATCTTGTTTATCCTTCCCACATATTGGCACAACACTCGTTTTCTTTCAGCTTTCTGGATCTCTCCCAGTGCTCAAGGGTTTATTGGAGATCACTATCACAGGCAGAGCTGTGTCTGACTGGGTGGCACAGGCAGGGATGGGATGATTCTGCATCCCATATGGAGATCTCATGATTAATCAAAATTCTGAGATGTTTCAACTTGATCCTGATGGATTTTTCTCATTTTTCTGTGAAGACTTTTCTCCACTTTTTTTACAAGTGTTCCCAGCCAGCTTGGACTGGTGTGGTGGAAGGTGTCCCTGCCCACAGCTGGAGGGCAGAACAAAATGAGATTTAAGGTCCCTTCCAATCAAAAGTGTTCTATCATTGAATGAAAATGGGCAGAAAACAGCTAAACCCACAGCTCATGCTCAGCACAAAGCCCCCAAAACACATTGGTGCTCTGAAATCTCAAGGGTTTGATATAAATTATGCATTTATGGATGTGTGCAGGGATCACTCTCTAGATGTTTTTATTTTCTCCTCAATCCTGGTTTTCTGGCCCAGGAATATTAAGTTTGTGCCTGGATGAGCAATTGCTACTTACAGTGATGGGGCTCTCACGTTTCAATCTCTATTTCTCACTTGGGCTATAGACACTTCCCAGCATTGGCTGCCTCAGAACCTATAAATTAAAACTTCCACATTTCCTCTCTTCACTCCCAGTTCAGCAGAGGACAGAATATCCATCTGGGCATGTTTTTCCTTGCCTCCACCTCGGGTGAGAGCCGCGCTATCAGCCTGGTTCCTCACACTGTTTGCACAGGAGCATCAAAGGCAAGGGAAGGCATTTTTCATCAAAGCTGCCGGATTTCTTGGCCAATTTTAAGTGGAAGGGGCTCAGCTGGGGCATCTTGTTCCAGCCCCACTCCTTTGCCCTGGGGAATTTCAAAGGAGCTGCAGCTCTGATGTGCACATGGAGCATCCCCTGCCCTGGGAGCAGCTCCTGCAGCAGCAGGACAGAGCTCAGCCCGTGGGCAGGGTGTGATGGGGTAAAGGGGGAGGGAGGAAAGGCTTATAAAATATCCTGGGAGCAAGGATTGGATCTGAACTGGTGCTGCTCACATGGGACTGCAGAATAATTAGGAAGGAGGATTGCATTTCTGTATTTTTTGTCATTAGGATGTTTTTCCCCCAGGGCAGCATTACACCTGCCTCATGCTGGGAGGTTTCTTTTCTTTGTTTTTGTGTGCTGATATTGGGATTTACCTCCCTTTTCTCCTCCTGAAATTCAAGTTTTGCTGCACCATTCCTGCAGGATTCAGGAATGATTTTTTCCTTGAGGTGGGAGGGAAATTCAGGCAGAGTGAACCAAGATGGGTGCAGCAGGGAGGGAGCACTTTTGGCTGTGTTGCAACCTCCAGTGCTACCCATGGCTGAGCAACTTGGAGTTCAGGGTTACTTCTCTTCCCAAATGTGCTAGAAACCGGTCCAAGGGCGACAAAATTCCCGTATCTTGGGTTCTTGGGGAATCTACTGAATTTGAGCCACTTTTTAGCCAAGGTCAAAGTCTTTGCCGCCAAACCAGCTGAAATCCTGGCCTGGGGAACCACAGCTGAGGCTGGCCAGGTATAGAAAGGCTCCCTGGTGTCACCAGCCTTGCAAGGTCTGGCTTTTCCCAGTCCCTGTGCCAGGTTTGAGGAGTTTGAGGCTGTGAGCCTCACGCCGGGTGCTGTCTGTGGCTCCAGGCCTCCCCCAGGATATGACAAGCCAGAATACATTGCAGCAGGAGTTCAAAATTATCTATCACCAACATCCACTTAATCCATCGTCAGGAGAAGGGAAAAGCTCTCCAGGCCTGCAGGAGCTGGGAACAAGGCACGGTTTCTTATGCTGAGCCTGTGTTCCCACTTGTCAGTTTGATTTCTCAATGCTCTGCAATCTCTGCTACTCTCGGGCAGGAGATGGCGTCACGTCCATCACCCCTTATCGCTCGGGCCCCGTGTCTCCCTTTCTTCTCTCTCAGCCTCTTTGCAATCTTGAACCACCAAAGGAAAAAAAAAGGAAAGAAAAGAAAAAAAGAAAAAAAAAGAAAAAGGAAAAGAGGCAGAAGCAGAAGCGGCTTTTCAGTTCCTTATCTGCTGCAGCCTGGATTACATCCAGGCCTCTTGCTATGATCCTTCAAGTTCCTGCTAAACATGCCCTGCATCTCCTGATAACATTAAATCTGCATCTCGGGTGGGTTTGCTGGCACTCCTGGGCACAGGAGGGGCGGGGTGTGGGGAAGGAGCAGCACTGGCACAGGCTGTGGTGTGTGAGGAGAGGGCCGAGCAGCACAAACACCTCCTGCTCTGGTTTGCTCCCAGCTGAGTCTGGTCTGGGATAAAGCAGGACTGGCCTGGGACACCTCTGTGATGGGTTGAGTTTCCCAGAAGGTGATGAATTGGCAGGGTCAGGGAGGTCCTCAGGCTGCACAGGGCTGAGGCAGTGCAGGTCACAGTTTCTCGGGGTAAATAATTTGATTTTATATCCCATTACTTGGGATGAGTTTGAGAATCCAGTATCCCATTGTAGCACTGCAACCGCTGGGGAGTGAAAATTGTTGGTGCAAAGAAATCAACATCCAAATTCATGCAAGAAGTTAATGAAGAGAAAGAGAGTCTTATTTTGGACTCATTACAGTCAGCAGTGATGTCCAATTAAGAGAAATCCACAGCGTATCCCCAGCAGTGATTTAAAAATAGCAGCTGTAGGCTCCGAGTCATCCTGGGCTCCAAAGGAAGGCAAGTGGGGGTTTAACTCTTTTCCTTCACTCTCTGCTTCATGAGAGCAAGGCAGGACCAGAAACCCAGGAGTTCTGACTGAGAGCATCCCCAGACTGGCTTGGCAAACCCTGACTTGCTGCTCACTGCTCTGCTGGTCATTGGTGCTTTTAGCTATCAGAGCAGTTGGCCACTGGGGTTGTTGGCCTTGGGGACTGTTGATCACTGTTGGCCATTGGGGTGATGGGAGACTCATGGCCATTGGTTCTCCTGGCCCTTGGA
Source organism: Spizella passerina (assembly GCA_013401375.1). NCBI lineage: Eukaryota > Metazoa > Chordata > Aves > Passeriformes > Passerellidae > Spizella > Spizella passerina. Next base: position 4,455 of record WBNQ01036590.1, on the reverse strand, counting down.
TCTCTTGACCATTGGGTCTCTTGACCATTGGGTCTCTTGACCATTGGGTCTCTTGACCATTGGGTCTCTTGGCCATTGAGTATCTTGGCCATTGGGTCCATTGGCCCTTGGATCTCTTGGCCATTGGGTCTCTTGGCCATCAGTGCTGTTGGCCATTGGAGCTGTTGATCATTGATTCTGTTGGCCATGGAGACTGTTGGTCATGGCGACTGTTGGCTGTTGGGTCTGTTGGCTGTTGGGTCTGTTGGTCATCATGTCAACAGACCATCAGGGCCAACAGGCCATCAGAGTTGTTGGCCATTGAGACTGCTGATCATCAGGGCTGTTGACTGTTTAGGCTGTTGGCCATTGGTTCTGTTGGCTATTGGAGCTATTTACCATTTTGGCTGTTGGCCATCGGGGCTGTTGGCCATTGAGGCTGTTGAATGTTTAGGCTGTTGAATGTTTAGGCTGTTGACCATTGGCTCTGTTGACCATTGGCTCTCTTGGCCATTGGGGCTGTTGGCCATCAGTGCTGTTGGCCATTGAGACTGCTGATCATTGGGGTTGTTGACTCTTTAAGCTGTTGGCCATTGGCTCTGTTGGCCACTGGGGCTCTTGGCACAGCTTGGTCTCCACAGGAGCAGCAGAACTGCTGCTAAATCCCCCCCAGGGCTCAGAGCCCTTTGTGAGCCTGGTTTGAAGGAAGGCTGAGTTTCCTCTTTTTCATTTCCTGGAATCCACAGGGAGATGTAGGGGAATGAAGGTGCCTGGACCTGGACACGGATGATTTCTCTGGCACATCTGAACCGAGTGTTCCCAAGACTTATGGCTTGTTTTGGTCCTAACCCAGCACAGCGGATGCAGCGCTGATGTTATTGATACAGGCAGTAATTACATTTTCACACGGGCATTTTTTCTGTCTCTACACCGTGTTTATTACAGACTTTCAATTATTCATTTTTTCCCCTCTCTTGTTATCCCTCCCTCCTCTTCTTTGCCGATTTTTTCTGACCTCCTTGTCTTATTTTTCATCTGCTCTTTGGCTTTTTCTTCACCTCTAATTCCTGTGTTTCCAGACCATCTCTCTGACCTGGACAAGGACCCTGAAGACCAGACCTTGTCCCCATCCCTGGACTATTTTGGGATATCTCCTCTGTGCTCAATTTTCTCGCCACCCTTTGCCCCAGCTGATTTTTCCGCACCGCCGAGCTCCTTCCACAGAGCTCCCTGGTGCCTTTTCTGTTACAGAATGAGAAATAAAAATGTGGTGCCTTTGTTGCTGCTCATCTATCTGCCGTGCCCAGGTGAATAATGCAGGGAAACATGTATGTATTTATACAGCAAATGGGAAAATACATTTCTTAAGATGAATGAGGTTGTTTTCAGCCTTGATGCACCCAATAAAATAACCCGGTATCAAGAGGGAGGTTTATTTTGAAGTCTGGACGTGTCATAATATCAGCTCCCAAGCAGGACTTCAAATTATATAAATCAGAGAGAGGAGGAGAGGGGAAAGGCCGGGAGAGCAGCGAGCACAGAGGTAACGTGGCCATAAAAAGCTGGAAGCAGATGTGGGATGCACAAACACAGGGACACGTCAGTGGGATGTGCTGGATGGAGACTCGAGCTGAGCTTTGACACAGCTTTTGTGTCTCCTCTTTCTTTTGGTTCATGTATTTTCCTCTCTGTGCCTAGCTTGGGAGCAAACCCCACAGGAAAAATTGTGGAGGTTGGGGAAACCACAGTGTTGAGATGCCTGGTGAGGGGACACCAACCATGAGCTTGTCCCCAAGTCTGAGCACAACAACGCCTCCCTAATGGAATCCTGTTGCCTCCTTCTAGATCTGCTTCAAATCCGTCTTCAAAACCCCATGGATTTCCATAATTCCACCAAAAACCACACCAAGAACCTCATGCTGGCCACAAACTGCTGCCAAATGAGTCAAGATGTTGCAATAGGTTTATCAGCAAGCAGCAAGTTGTTGTTTTTGTGGGAAAAGAGCATTTTCTCTGTGGAAACCACAGATTTTTAATAGTTCTCCCCCCTAATAAAAGAGGGCTGCCAAGCTTCCTTGTGTTGGTGCACAGATTTCTGCTTTCCCGGTGGAAATTTGGGGGCGTGTCTGGCATGCCACATGCTCTTCCCAGCTGAAAACTCCTTTGCTGTGCCAAAGCAAAGTGGGGGAGATGTGGAAAAAAAAAATACAACCCAGCCTGTAACAAGCCGTAGGCTTTATGTCACAGCTTTGCCTGGCACGAAGGGGGAAAAAAAAAAATTCCCATGCTGTTTTTGTGCAGCCTGGAGAGAGCTTTCCCTGCTCCAAGTGCAAGGCAGAAGTGTAAAGCATGTTGTGATCTCGATTTAGGATCACTGCTGTTATTTATCCGTGAGGTGTCATCCAGACAGAGCAGGAGAGGAGCCTGAGGGGAGAAAAACCTGCTGGTCTTCAGAAGTCAGAGGCTGGAGAGCTCCTCCTCACAGTCCTGGTGTCTGTGGGGGATTTATTGGCTTTNTATAAATAATATGATTCTGTCGTCTCATGGTTGAACCCTTCTCTAGAGGAGGGAGCTACAGCCTCAGAACACTTTTCCCACTTTTTTCCCCTTTATTTTTGAAGAGTTTCTGATGTTTTGGGAACACATCTCCCTCTGCAAAAACACCTGTTCCCTTTATTGTTTTCCTCACAGATTTTTCTTTTTGGGGGAAATGCTGCTAAAGCTCCTCAGGAGGAGCTTCCTGAAGCCCAAACCTGGGAACGAGGCTGCAAAAATCCCTCAGGAAAAACAATTTGTCCATTCCCCTCCAGGCTTGGCTTTGCCACCAGAGCTGTGTTTGCTCTCACAGCAGATACATCTTGCAGGGGATGTCTCACTTGCTGGGAAGGTTTCATTCCCAATAATTTTCAGACATTGCTGCCCTCATGATTTATCCCCCTTCGGTTTAGATCTCATTTTTCCCAATTTTACCTTTGTCTCCAGGAAAGCTTGTCTATTTTAGTGCCATTTCCTCTCTCTCTCTCTCTGGCTCACACACTCCCTGTAGCCCAAACTTGTCTTCTTTTCATATTTATTCCAGTATTTGTCTTCTCCTCCCCGTGCCAGCTGCACTCTCAGGATTTATCTCCTATCTTTCCCTGATCTGTCTCAGAGTGCAGTGACTTTGTTTTTCTTTCTTCAGCCCTTTCCTTGGGCAAGGTTTAACCGTGGTGTTTGCTGAGGGCTGAGGGAAGGAAAAGGAGAAGAAAAGAGGGTGGGAAGGGGCTGGGAGTCCTGCCCCTATTTTCACACTGATCCTTAAGGATCAGCAGTTGGTTGGGCACAATATTTTCCAGTGTTTAATCCATATATCCATGGCCTCCCTTGCTGCCCCACAGATGTTATATCCCAAAAAAAGGAGAATTTTGGATTGCTTTGAAACCTCTTGAGCATCTTGAGCATCTGCTGGCTCTTGGTGCAGCACAAGATTCTCAGCCTCTGCAAAGATTGGTAGAGAAACATTCCCTTTCCTCAGTTTCCACTTCTATAGGGAAAAATAATGGTGTTCATACCCACATTTCACATCCAAAATCTTTTCCATTTAACAGTGGAAAATCAAAGATTAAAAAAAAAAACCCAAACTGATTTTTCATTATGAAAACTTAATAGAAAATTATTTTCATTTTTTCCAAAATATTTGGGTTTTTCACTAGGAGAGTGTAAAGATTAAAAAAAAATCAAACAAGTTGTTTCAACAAGTTCTTGCTGAAAAGTGAATTTTCCTCCTCTCTGTGTGTCCCTGGGGGATTTTCAGTGAGACCTTCCAGCTTTGGGTTAGGATCCAAAGTTTCAATCACCAGCACTGAAGGAGGGTCAAACCCCCAGGGGAAAATGTGTGTGGGAAAAGCTCCCTGGGGTCACCTGATTCCAGCATTTTGGGTTAATTTATTAACTGGGGAATCTGGGGAGCAGCATCCTCAGTACTTCTGTTGCTTCCCACCCTCTATTGCCCAACCAGCCAAGTCCATCCCTTCCCCTGCTCATTACCTGGTCACTGGGACATGAGGAATGGTGTAATTTACAGAAAAGTGACTTTTCCCCTATCCTGGCAAGCACTGGAAAGGCTGGGAATGGAAACAAAATCCTCCCTGCAGCCAAGTCTTGTGCCCTGGGGGAGCAATGCTCCATCCTCTGTTTCCCATCAGCATCTCTGGATTTCCAGGGGGTAAAATGGGAATGCAATTCCCAACCTCCCCCTCTGGGTACCCCTGGATGGAAACCCCATCCCCTCAGCACAAAGTGCATCCTCCTCCCACCTGCTGGCATCTCCAAATGTTCCCAAATATCCCGTGCAGAAGGTGAATGTGCTTCCCTTGGCTGGACCTGGTCTGGGGCTGGGGAAATGGGGGGCATTGGGTGAAGGAATCTTCCTTATCCTCCATGGAAACTCTTCCTGGCCTGGACCTGGAAAACCCCAGAGCTGGGAAGATCCCAATG
>WBNQ01036589.1:1526-14338 GCA_013401375.1 Spizella passerina | reverse complement strand
TCTTCTGGAAGAACTCATGTTATTTGTGAGTCTTACTGTTCTTCTCTTTCCACCTGTTTGGGATCATACATAATATATTTTCAGGCAAAAAATACTGAACCAAGAAAATCCCCTAGAAATCTGGAAATAAAGAAATCTGGAAAGAAATAAGACCTCAAAGACTGTAAAAGTAAAAATATTGGTGATATGCTGACTCACAAGAATCACAACAGGCTTATAGAGAAATCAGCGCAGAATTTTATGTTTGTGTTAAATTACACAACATTTTAATGCCGTTTTAATATGTATTATTGATGAATTATGCATTCATACCTAATAATTTAAATAAACTCAGTAGATAAAACAAAAAATATGCGTAATGTAAATGAAAAGGGCCATGTTTATAATATATATGTATGGTAATATTTTATCTTAGATACAGATATAAAGTTCTGTGTTAATGGAACTGATTTTACTTACTGTAATGAGTTTGTCTTAAAGAAAAAAAATTCTCTGACTTGCCAGAGAATACATATGGTGTAGGTGGTTTATATGCTATAGGTAGATGCAACCCCACATCTCATGGCCATTTGCTGCTGTGTGAATTGAGTATCTCCCTGATCCAGACAACTTACATAAGTTCTTTTCAACTGCAGCAATGAAATTATTCATAATGACAAAGAAAGGAACTGACCCAGTTTACTTGAAATAAGATTCCCCTCCTTCCCCCCAGCAATAGCTGACACCAGCAAGTTTCACTTCAAACTGGGGTTAAGGAATTCTGGAAAACAGAAGAGCAAACTTACAGAAATAACTGTTGTAAATGGGAAACAGTTGATTGTAAGCAAATGACAAGCTTGAGGTTTTAAAGCTGATGTTATAAAGCTGATTGCACTCCTCAGTTATTTATATCTAAATGCCTCCACTCTTTAAATAGTGTCCATTTATATTTCAAGTGGCCTACATACACAATGCTGGTGTTACACGGCTGTTCCATGTGCATTGTAATTGAATTACTGAGCAAATACAGGCAGCAGTCGTAACTTCTGATACTCTGCAGTTATTACAGCCTGATAAGGTCAGCACAGATTAATTGTGAAATCAAACTGCTCCATTTGAGGAGGAATGACAAGAATAAAGCACCATCCATAACACCTTACAAAGTCGTGGCTGTTTTATCCTCGTGGACTCTCTATTTTGTGCAAGTGAATCACAGAATTATTGAATCACAGAATAGCTGGGGTTGGAGGGGACCTTCAAATCATCTTGTTCCAATACCCCTGCTCAGGGACATCTTCCACAGACCAACTTGTTTAAAGCCCCATCCAACTCATCCTTGGACACTTCCAGGGATGGGGCATCCACAACTTCCCTGGGCAGCTTCTGCCAGTGTCTCACACCATCACAATAAAAATTTCATCCTAATATTTAATCTAAATCTACCATCTTTTATCTTAAAGCCATTTAAAAACCTTAAACTAAAGATGTGTTTTCTAGTGCCAGCTGTGCCTGGTGCCAGCTCAGGAGCACACGAGTTGGGAAATGGCAATTTCCCAATCTCTCTTGCTGAGTTGCATATTGCAAGAGTTTAATGGGAAGAAAAGCTCAGCATTTGAGAGAGAAGGCTTTTGCCCTTCGATTTCAGGTTGTAAAAAGCATCTTTGGAAATCCTTGGTATGCGGCTCTGGGGAGGAAGGAAATAGTAGCCTGGATAGCAGGGATGTGGTTAGCACATGGTTAAAATATTCACTGGTAACAGGGAAAGTGTCCAGCTGGGACAGAGAATCAAGGTTTCCTTCAGCTGCAGAGATCATGGAGGGCTTAATCATTAGTATATTGGATACTGTGAAGTAGGTTTTCTCTCATTGGGAATTTTGCCCTAAACACAAAGAAAAAGAAATTCTGATTAAAATTCAGTTGACACATTTCATCATGAAGTGGTTCAGTTAAGACAAAGTAGCATATTCTAAGGAGAATAATTTTGCTAAAAAGATTTAGCCAGATCTCTGCTTGCAACCTTTACAGAAATAGCTCCCCAACAGGCAGATGTGGGATCATCTGTTTCCTCCATTCCCTGCTGTGTCCTCTCTCCAAAAAGTCACAGCTCCGGATATGACACAGGAGTCCATCCCTGCCAGTCCTACATCCAGGGCAATATTCAATTTGAATAACTTACAGCATCTGAATTTGTATTCTCATTCTAGAAACTATAAGAACTGCTTTTTTGACCTCTGCTCTGCTAGAAATCCTTTTCCTAAGGCAGGTCCAAGGAGAATACCTGATGTATCCACAGTTTCTCCAGATAGCTGCCTTCCTGTGCCCAGTCTGGTCTCTCAACTTACAATATTCTATTTTACTCCCACAGGTTTTACTCAATCAGTTTGTTTTCCTGTTACTTCAGCTCAGAAGTATATATGTTTTCTTAAGTAACATAAATTTCCTTAATGATCATCTTGTTTGAGAACAAATACCAGCTTATGTCTTACTCAGAGATAACTGAGTTGTGGATTTACATTTACTCCTTTATTACTTTTTTAATTAGAGCTGTAGGAGGTTTTTCACTGGCAGATGCAATCTGTACCTTTTCTTTCTCCTCTGATTATCCTGATGGGCATATGCATGGCTCTAATGTGTGCATGATGTATAAATTCATTCTGATAAACAAGTACCATTGCAGCCCCAAATAGGGCAAGCAGGGCAAAAGAAAATGAACAGGGTGAGTGGATAATTTCAAGTTTAAAAAATGCATTTTATATGGTTGATGTCTCATTTCCAACTTCAGTGAAGTTTCTAGCAGCTACAGAGAGAGCTATGTAAAATTATTATAATGTAAGTCTGTGCTCCCCCCTGTAGAAGCCCTTGTGAGAGACCAACAGAGGCTGATTATGTGGCAAATTGGCTCTAAAGGCTGCCCAGAAATTGAATTTATAAGGGCTCAGAGATCAGGCCATGTTTCTGTAGCTTCTAAGTGCAGGTGACACACCTCTCAACTGGCAGGTCTGGGAGTCCCTGAGCTCTATCAGGAATTATGTGTGACATGAATTGCTGCTAAGATGTAGCAGAAAAATGCTGAGACCACATGATGGAGTCTCCTGCTGGTGCAGCTCACCCTCAAGCTAACCTTGGGGAAACACTTTGAAATGGTGGCTGAATAACAAGGAAACCAGTTTTTGTATGTCAGAGGTGTTTCAGACACTGACTTAGAAACATTTAGAGCTATTTCTTTGCTCAAACTTTTATATTCCACTAAGAGAGAACTACTGAGGAACACAGTATCTTGCAATGGCCACTGTCATTTTTAGACTTTTTTCCAAGGAGAAAGAAATTGCTGCATTTCTCTGAACACCAGACTCTAAAAACATCACTCTGTCATAATGACCTAGAAAAAATTGACTTGTTCACATGAATTGCTGGGTCATTGTGGTCACCAGGTTCAAAAATCAGTTCTCAATTTCTCAGAGTGTTGAGGAAAAATATTGGTAAAAGCTGAAAAATAAGCATGTTAAGGAAAAAAAAAAGAGTTTCATGGTCCTTCAGAATATTTTGGATAGACCATTACATGCATATTATAATTTTCCAAATAAATATCTTGGGACAATATCAGGCAATATAAGATACTTATGCAGATTTTTTTTTGTTAACTTTAGAAGAGGTGCTATAAATTCTAACAACTTATATCCACAAGTGAAGACAACCCCATGAATTTAAACTGATTTAATAATGCTCCCTTCAGCAGAAAGGGACTAAAGCTTGTTCCTATATTTCACAGCATGTTTATTCTGAATGTAATATTGTTAGATTTAGTGTATTTTATTGTTAAATTTAAGGTATTTTATAAAAAAAAGAAAGTTTGTCATTTTTTCAATCATCATGTGTTCTGAAAATTTTCATTCTTTTCTGTTTATAAAGAACTTTTTAGCCCTTTATAAAGATAAGTAGACTAAAATATATTGTAACATTTTATTGACAACGTATGTGTTCCTTTTTCAGTTCTAATAACAGGAAAACACAGTGGCTAGTGTATTCATCATCTTTTTGTTCTACATCTGTTCCCCCTATCTTGCATACTTAGCATGCTTTTAAGTAACCTTTTAGGGAAACTTGAGCTTCTTATGTTTATCAATGGTTTGTTTAAGTTGGTTTAAAGAGTACAGGAGGAGCTGAAGACAGCTGTTGATGCTTTATCTTGTTATATTACTCTCCAAAAGGCAAATATGGTTCCTTAAACATTTACTGTATCCCAGTTTGTTCAAGCCTGGAAACCTAACAAGGGAATAGAAGATGCTTAAAAGGTGTGATAGATGTGAATCCCCTTGCCAAAACTGAAGCAAGGAGATAAGGATTCTACATTACAACTTTACAACTTTTTTTTGTGTGTCATTTTGAGAGGACCTATTTAATTTAAATTATTTGTGGGGAGTCAAAGGTGTGGGAAATTGGTGCAAGAGCAGTTTTAAAGGAATTCATGAACCAAAGAAAAGCTAATTTCCAAATTTAAGCCATTCTAAGGACTGTGAATCCTTTGAAGCCGAATCAGGTTCTGACATTTTTAGTCAATGTATAATACAACAGGATGTTTGTGTGATGACTCCCTCTCTCCTAGTGACAAACATGCACTTTTTGTGTTCACATGCACAATCTGTCCCCTTTTGCTTACACAGTGGACTCTTGACAGAACAATCCTTTGATGACAAGATCACTCTCCAGGCTTTCCCCATCTCTGCTGCCTCCAAGTGTCCCCGTAAATAAATTTGGATCTTTCCACAGCCCGTATTTACAGGCACCATTGCAACTCAATATTAGAAATAAGGCAGAGGTCAGGCCATGGCGACGCCTCCCTTCATCTTGTGGAATCCTTTGTCCACACTTTTGTTCATCTTCCCCATCTGCCCCTGTGCCTCATCTCTGTCTGGTTGCTTGGTAACCTCCCAGCGCTGCTCCGCGCGCGGCACCGGCGGCTCCCGCTCCCCTTCCCCTGCTCACAGCACCCCGGCTCCACTCGGGTGAGATTTCCTCCTCTCCGCTCCTGACAGAAAAATCAAACTCAGAGGAAACATGGAAAGCTCTGTCAGAGGGTAAGTTCTCAATTAAGGAAAAGAAATAGAGGAAAACAGACATTGAGAAGCAGCTGATTAACAGCACCGGACTTCTACATGAGGATTATTTCAAATGGAAATGGAAACAGATGAAAAGAGGATGGAAATCCACCTATGGTGAAAAAGATGGAAAAGGTCAAAAGGAAAAAAAAAAGGAGTAAAAAAAGAAAAAAGAAAGTGCAAAAGAGGAGAAAAGAAAAAACAGAAGCGTGGAGAGAGAGAAATTGTTTATTACTTGCATAGCACCAGTGGCCAAAGATCCAGCTGGAAATGAAGCTGCAATCATTTAGCTATTATCCAACAAAAATAAAGCAGATCTTATCTGGAGAGGCAGCAGTCTAAAATGATTGACTGACTGTTTAAGCATCAGGATGTCATCTTGCCACAGGACACTATAACTCCTCATCCTTTTTCAAAATAAATTGGCAGTTTCTCATGCATCTTGTGCTTGGTGTTAGCACTCAAACTATTATAGAAAATTATAGATTAGTAGATTTCTTTTGAGAATAGCTTTCAAAATGCACACTTAACAGGAAAATGGCAGATTGAGACACCTGCAGGTGCAAGGGGGATTTTAATTCTCTGAGGAAGTATTGATATTGAACATTTTAATGGACTGGGGTGCTTCGAGATCTCAATCAGATCGAGACTGAAAGGAAAATGTCATTTTGGACTGAGATGTGGCCTGAAGTGAGGTTGTTGGAGCTGGCTGAAGATGCTGTGTCCAGCACAGGACGGGTCCTGGCCTCTTCCCACACAGGTACCTGTGCTTGGACACTGGAGACAGGACCCACAGAAGATCAGTACCTAAAGGCAGAGGAGATTAGGCAAGGATACTTCACACAGCAGCAGACACCTACATACCTACATCTCTGCAGCCAAATTGTTCCTCCAGAGTTGTATGTATGTTCAGAATACGACAACTGAATTTTGGCACTGGTATATCCAGCTCTGCACAGTCTGTCTAGGACTGCCTGCTCACACTGCACTCAGTAGAGACCTGAATGGAACCCATCTTTGAGATGACCAGGCAGAAGAACTGATTTTAGATGAGTTACAGTCAGGGCTGCATTGAGTACAGGCTTTACTCAATAGCCCAGGTATGTACCCAGGAATATCTCAAAAGCTTTAGACCATATTCCCTCATCTCCAGATGTGTCTGCAAAATGCTCTGGGTCTTTGGCACACAATCTTTCCCAATTTTCTTTTGAATGGAGGTGCCTTGAATGATCTTCAGGGATTTAGATAGTACCATATACGTATGTGCAAACCTAGACTGCCCTGATGCCCAATAGGAATTTGGATATCCAGGACAAATGTGGGCATTGCAGACAGAAACCTGACTTCAGCTGAATCAATCTGAGGGAGAATTACACTCTCATTTTTTGTCTGTTTCTTAGGGACTTTTTCCTAAGTACCTGCATTCCATGAGGTGAATCTGTATAGTGAAACTGTGGGGACATTTGAAATCTTACGTAAGAGAGCAAGAAGGCATACTGCAGGATTTCTGGGGCATACATTTATTGAAATTCAGTCGTAATTTAGTAGTAAATGAAGAGGAGGATGACTGATGTTCCAGTGATGACAATGAAATCTCTGTGTTGAGGCAGACCTGTGTGTTTATCTACATGTACAGACACACATATGCACACACCATACACCTGCCTTTAAGTGCAAACCAAAACCAAGGCCTATATTCCTTTAAAATTCAACAGATCTTGCTCCCAGCAAGTCCATGCTGCTGCTCAGCCACCTCAAAAGAAGCTGATGAGAGCTCTGCAGGGCTGTTACTCAGTGAGAGATCAAGTCATTTGTATTCCCTTCCTTGGTCAATAAGGAGTTGTATCTCCCTTGCCCTCATAATTTTCTTACACTTAGATGTTTTTTAGAATAATTTATTCTTTCCCCCTGCTTTCTTCCTTTATTTTGAGAAAAAAACCCAACAAAACAACAAACCCACAGATGGAAACACAAAAGGTGGACTTTTATTTTTCATGAAAGAAGGGGAAAAAAAGCACAAGGGAGAGAAAGGGGAAAGGAAAAGGACAAACAATATGCTTTTTTGTAGTCTTTTGATTAAAAGCATTGACAGCAGCTTTACCTGAGGAAAGCTGTATTTTACAGAGCACCTGTCTAAACACCATATGTTTATAGGCTTTCTCCTTCTAAGATTCTCTATTCTTTTAAAAAAAAGAGGCTCTGATTGTTTCAAACTGTTCCTATATCTCATGATACTTATTCCAGCTGGCACCATGTGAATGTCATTAAAGGTGAGGAAGGACCAAAGGATGTGAGACTATAAAACCAATCCTCTTTCTTTCTGAGAAATTGAGTGATTCATATCTCAGCAATTATTCTTCTGTGAGATTTTTTGCCTGAGTAGAAGAGACCTCCTTTTTGGAACATATGGGTGAGTCAAACTGCAATAGGAAGAAAGCACGTCTCTGTAATTTAGTTTCAATTGCTCATTTACATCAATAAAAAAAATACTGTAAACAGTGCAGGGTTGTTTTCTTTAGCAATGCACCAGAATAGCTGTAGATGTCTGCATGAATATACAACAGGATCTGTCTGACACATCTCATTTATGCTTTTATTATTTTGCAAGGAACAATGCAAGTCTTATCAGATTCTACTGCATTCACTTAATGAGGAAAAACAAAATCCCAACATCTTTCTTACCCAAAAAAATCTGGTGTGTAAGGATAAAGCCACTCTGACTGCAGACTGCAATGGGATGAGAATAAATTGCAGAACATATTACTCTCCCAAGTTTCCTGCCATATTTAACAAGTTCCATACTGACAAAAGCAAACATTAATATGGGCTGACAAGCTTATGGGAAAGAAATTGTATAGCCACAAATGACATCATGGGTATTTCTGTTCTCTGCAACTCTGATAAAATTTTTCATCTGAAGTCTTTTCCTATTATCTGTGTAACAAAATGGATTCTACTCACCAAACTAATTCTACAATAAAATCCTGGACAATAAAATAAAATATTTCTCTTCTTGCAAAGGCAGTTTACTTGGCTGAGAAATGGAAGCAAAAAGTAAACTTGTGACATTCCTGGAAGATTTTTTTTTAAATCAAGGAGGATTTACTTGTTTTATTCTGAAACTGACATAAAAGTAATTAATAAAAGTTTTCAAGGATTATGTATATTTAGAGGTTATTTCTAACCTCTAGATATACATAAAAAGTGACTGTACTGGTTCAGGAAACCACTCATTTAGTCCTCCATTTGTGCTCAACTCCAGCTGGAAGTGGAAGCACAGAAGCAAATAAGAGCAGAGCAATTGTGGTGCCTCTATTTAAGTGTATGTTATAATCACTAATTGTTACTTCCCCTATTTTTCCAATCTTCCTTTAAACCAGTGAATCTGTGTTTATCCACTGAGTTCCTTTCTCAAGGAGTTACACAGATCTACAACCTGGTTGTGTGAAGAACTAAATCCTCCTTTTATTTTTTTTTCATTTTGAACTGGGCTCTTACTCACTTTATTTGATTGCCTTCAGATGTTACACTGAAGCAGAGTAAAAGTGGCTCCCTGTCCATTTCCTTCATGCCCCTCATGGCTCTGCAGACCGGTCACATCTCCTTTAAATGAGCTCTCATAAGAAGTTTTGCTATTGCTTCTCTGTAGCAAGAGCTCTTCCATGCCTCTGATCATACTCTCTGCCTTCCTTGATTCTTTTCCCCTTCTAATGCACCTTTTTACTGAGGGGAACAGAAAATTCTAACTGCATCTGAGTTGTGGATTAAGCATGAATTTGCCAAAGGAGCACTCTGAGTGTCACCAACTCATAGCATCAGAGTGCCCTATTAAAATCCTCAACTTTCCAAACAATTCTCTAATGAGGAAATTTTGATTTAGTGATGGAAGTTTTCTCACTAACTTTAATGTTTTGGCTTTTTGTGTGTGATTTTAAGTTTATTTGGTTTGGGGATTAATTTCACAGGGTAGGCTGTTGTTTTTCCCCTGTCTAAATAATCGTAATAATCACAGGAATAAGGGTGGCCTATGCAAGGTACTTTGTAGGGTTTGGAGAATTTTTTACTGTTGTTGAGGATATGTCAGGCGGACAACCCATCAATGGGATAACTTGTTTAGTCTTCTCCCCATGCAAAATTACTTACCATCGGTTTCTGGTTTCTGAGAGGTAGTACTAAAACATCAGAAAAACTGGTCTGGCAATTTTCCAATCTTTCTCAAACCTGTAAGAGCTCACAATTTCCAAATGCACTCAGATTAAGGACAAGTTGATAAATGGATTTGAATTATTAGCAGTCATGTTTCTGTACTAAATAAGTATAGTAATATTTTGGAGGTTTTTTCTTGCCCCCATGAAGACAGAGACTATTAGCCTAAGAAATTTGATATTGCCCTTGATGTCCTTTTTTTTTTTTAATTTCTTGAATTCATGCACTGAATTTTATACATTTTATACTTTAATCTAGGTTGTAAGTTCAAAATTATATTGTTCAAGCATTCCCTATGGTCTTTTGAACTAGGAAAAAAACCATGAAATTGCTCTATGTCCTTTAAAATAACTTATCTCAGTATATGAACATTTTCTTAATAACACCATCTTTAGTGAATAAAAAAAAAATTAAAGTGAGTTTGCTATAACCGATTGTTACTTTACTTTGTTTTGTCCTCCTTCTTCAGGGTTTACTCCATAGTTCCTCTATAATTGCCTCTTTATCTATCTGCATGAAAGAAAATAAAGGAAAAATAGAAGGCACAAGCAATTTTAGATTTAAGATGCCAAATTTGCTGTTACAAAAGGTACATTTCATAGAGGCATAAAGATACAGAGCACAAAATAATCACAGTGATTTATGCTAAATTACAACTGGGTTGAGTTCACAATGGTGGGGGACTCATTTTTAGTTTAATTCTTAGGCAAAAGTAAGTGAAAGAGCACTTTTACCTATTTATTAGAAGAAAGAATGTAATGCCATTTAATTTACACCTGCTTCTAGTAAATAAAAGCAGCTATCCTGGGAAGTTATTTTCTGTGTTTCTAGGGTGAAAACATGAGTTCTGGTTCCTGAGCTGCCTTCCCTTGGCCACCACCATGGCAGTGTGCTAAATGTCATTCATCATGAAATCACTCTCCCCTTCTCTTCATCAAAAGCCAATTTTGAGCTTTTCTAGGTAATGCAGGTGTTACATTGTGCACTGTGATCACCCTTAGGGAGGGCAGTATTTGCCAACAGCTGTTGTAAGAAAGTAATTTAAATATTTTTCTTTATTTGAAAGAGGAAATTGGGTATTTCCAGTAAAGTAAGGGTAATGCAGACTTTGTAGTGTGACTGCTAAATTAATAGCAGGATTCTAAATATGGCATTTTAAACAGTTCTGTTCGACAGCTTCATCAAAGACATGGACAGTGGGACTGAGCTCACCCTCAGCAAGCTTGCTGATGACACCAAGCTGGAAGGAAATGCTGGAAGGAAAGATGAGGTATCTGCTGGGTCCCCAGGATAAAGGAGGGATTGAGAATCTGACTCCATGTTCTTAGAAGGCTAATTTATTATTTTATGATAGTGTATTATATTAAAGAATGCCTTACTAAAACGCTATTAAAGACCACAGAAAGGATACTTACAGAGGGCTTAAAAAGATACTCATTAAAAACTTGTGACTGCTTCCAGAGTCCTGACACAGCTGGCTGTGATTGGTCATTAAGTAAAAACAATTCACATGACAATCACCTGTTGGATAAACACTCTCCAACCACATTCCAAAGCAGCAAAACACAGGAGAAGCAATCAGATAATTATTGTTTCCATTCCTCTCTGAGGCTTCTCAGCTTCCTGGGAGAAGAAATCCTGGCAAAGGGATTTTTCCAGAAAATGACAGAAAGAACCTGCACAAGCTTGGGAAGTGTGTCCATGTGATCCTCATGAAGTTCAACAAGGACAAGAGTAATGTCCCATGCTTGGGTTGGGGAGACCTCTTGTGTCAAATACCAGATGGGGAATGAAGGAATTGAGAGCAGCCCAGCTGACAAGGACTTGGGACTGTGAGGGGGCAGAAGGCTGGACATGGGCTGGCAATGTGCACTTGCAGCCCAAAAAGCAAATTGTGTCCTGGGCTGCATCAAAGGAGGCTTGGCCAGCAGGCTGGGGAGGTGATTCTTCCTTGCTACTCCACTCCCATGGGGCCCCAGCTGGAACACTGGATCTGGCATCGTCAACACAGGAAAAACACAAACCTGTTGGAGTAAGTCCAGAGCATGCCAACAAAAATGTTCAGAGAGCTGGAACACCTTGCTATGAAGAGAGACTGAGTGAGCTGGGGTTGTAAAACCTGGAGAAGAGAAGGTTCAAGGCAGAACTCATTGCAGCCTTTTGGTACTTGAAAAGAAATATGAGAATCTCTTATTATTGGGGCCTGTTGTGATAGGGCAGGGAGTAAGAGTTCTAAACTAAAACAGGGTAGACTGACTAAATATGAGAAGATATTTTTACAATGACCATGGTAAGACACTGGCACAGATTGCTCAGAGATGTGCCCCATCCCTAGAAACATTCAAGGTCAATCTAGACAGGTCTCTGAAAACCTGATCTAGTTGCAGAAGTCCCTGCTCATTGCAGTGGGGCTTGACTAGATGACCTTTAATGTTCTGTTCCAACCCAAACTACATTGTGATTCCAACCACATAATTAAACCCTCAGCTGACATTAGTCGGCACAACTACATTCCCTCTGGAGCAGACTCTGGGTAAGAATTTGATGCTTATAAGATTGGGTTTTTTTTATTCAATTTAATTAGACTTCTCTTTTCATCTTTCAACTTCTTTTTTCTTCCCACTTACATATGCTATATGTAAAGAAAAAACCAAATATCGTATATTCTAGCCATATTTCCAGTGTTCAGCTGTTTTTAAAGTTAAGCAAAACATGCTCAGCCAGTTGCCAGACTCTACTCCCCTCCTCCCTGCCAAAGTAATGACTTTCTATTTCAGCAACTCACTCCCGATTACAAAACCAGACCGATTGCTCTCTACTACATGAGTGCACGTATTCCTGATCAGAAAGTAGCAATCATTGAATATATCATGTGCACTGGCACCAGGGAGGGAATTGTTCTTCATTCTGCCCAGTGAAGCATGTGGAAACACCTGCTTCCTATCCTGAAAATGTTTGCAGCCACTGCCAATGAAGCTAGTGCTGAAACAGCACTGTGGAGCCAAGTTATCCTGCTTGGACACCTGTTGGAAAAGAAAGCTGCCCAGGCAACTTCAGAGCTCAGCTGGCCCCAGGGATGCCACACTTCCCTCTGCTTATGGGGAAATTCTCTTATCAGGGAAAAAGTCTGCTGTTTGAGAAAATGGAAAGCAGAAAGGGAAGTATTCCAGTGTCACTGTGATATTTTATGAAAAATCCCTTTGCCAGGATTTCTTCTCTTGGGAAGCTAGGAAGCTTCATCTTCTCCATGTTTTGCTCCTCTAGAATGTGATTTGGAGAATTGTTTACCCAGAGTGTGAATTGTTTTTAATTAATGGCCAATCACAGCCAGCTGTGTCAGGCTCTCTGAGTCTGTCACGGGTTTTTATTATCATTCTTTTATTGCCTTCTTATGCCTCCTTTCTCTTTCTTTAGTGTCGTTTAAGTATATAATTTTCTTTTAATATATTATATATCATACAATAAAAAATCAGCCTTCTGAAACATGGAGTCAAGGTTTTCATCTCTTCCCTTGTCCTAGGAGCCCTCAAA